>VWYI01022006.1:0-14959 GCA_013399455.1 Anthoscopus minutus
GAGAAGTAAAAGAAACAAAATTTGAAAACCCAGGAGATTTCACATCTTAAAATTTGTATGGCTGGGACTTCTTATCTCTGGATACAGAAATAATTAAGCAATAGGATTTCATAGTCATGGCAGAAATAACATGATTTTGAAGAAATGTGGAGGACTGTCACTTATGCTCTATAAATGTCCTACAGCATGTCTGTTTGTGGATAGTTGGATTGAATGTCTTCGAGGGGAAGAGAATTGATGAGGCCCTGCTGACAGCTGACAGCTGTTCATTTTGGCCATGAGAAATTCAGGAGAATTCTCAAAATTGAGCAAGTGAGGGACAGATCAGAGGCAGGACTTGCAATAACTCTCTGGGAAACACTGAGCACAGGATGCCTCGTACTGCTCAGCTTCCACACTAAAAATTGTTATGTAACAGAAAAGGAAGGTGCTAGATTTCTGCGTCTTCAAAAAAAAACAAAAAACAAAACCAAACCAAAACAAAACAAACAAAAAAACCCTCAGAAACTGCTGTGGATTAAAGATTCAATGAAATATCTGCATGTCTCAAGTCCTCAGAAACTTTAAGAAATGAAATAAGAACAGAGATTTCCCAGATGGGCTAAAAAAAATTGTGAAAATAGTCTACTCCCTCACATTCTTTTCCTGTTTCACCATATACTTGTGTGTGTGCCAGACAGCACTTTAAAGACTTGAAAAGCTGTTGTCATTAATTTCATCTGGTAATAGACAGAGCCAAAAACAAACAGTTCCATACTATTAAGGCCTCCCACAATGGGAAATCTTACAGGGCTGAAAGGGTAGCACATTGTTACAGAGCTCAGCTGAAATAAGAAACTCGGCCGAAGGATGCTTTATACTTGAGGACAAAGCCATATTTGTAGGCTAAAGACAGAATTAGAATGGTGTGAGAAAATTTCTGAGATGAGTACTGCATAAGAAAGAGATTAAAAAAAAAAAAGAGAAAAAAATTAAAGCCACTTTTTTACTTGGCCTTCCTTGAGTAAATAGAAAAATACTATTTTCCCTTCATCTTTCTTTCTTTACCATTTGGGTTAAAAAGAGACAATTCTTCACTCAATCTAATGAATGTTTCTCTTTGCATTATGACAGCTGTCATCCATTTAGATTAACCCTTTTGAAGGTGGATATCGAATATTATTTAAAAATTTGTGATAATGAATTAAGGAGTCCTCTCTTCTATCAGCAATAGCAATCAGCAGTAATCATACACAAGTTCTCATCTGACCTTTTTGCACTTTGGAGCAACTGATGTGGACGAACTCAAGGAAAAATGGAAACATTTCTAGAACACATGTAATTTTAAAGAGAAATAGATACTTTAGCATAGGGAATATGAGAGAGAACATATATGTTACTCATCTTCCAGGTGTGATTTTGTCAAAACCAACTTTAATCAAATAATGTTTCCATCTACATATCTGCATCTGTAGCAATTCAGTGTATATTCTGTGTGGTGACTTTTCCTCCTGGAGAACCTCTTGAGATGCAAGCTGCTTTCCTGCCATCCTGATTGCACCAGGGACCTGGGATGACAGAAATGTTCTGAGTGGACTTGACCACAGCTCTTGTCCCTGTAGCATTCCCTTGGATCTGCTGGGCTGCTCACTTCCTGCCACTCTCATGGAGTTCACTTGGGGCAGAAAGAAGAGAGGATGTCCCTCTTGCTGCGAGACCCTACATGTGCAATGATCAAACCTGGAAGATATCAAGCCTGATCCTTGAATCACCCTCTCCTTTCCTCCTTAAAGCTTGCAAAATCTGGGACACCTTGGCCCCAGATGGACAAGCCCATCAGTTTCTAGAAATTAGTCAGAAGATGAAAAAGTGTCTTTAAATCCAAATTATATTCTTTACTCACACAGAAGGAGGAAATTCTGCAGGGACTAAGCCAAAATTCCTAGTAATGCTATTTTTGTATCTAGAATATTGATTATTTACATATTGCACATACACTATCCACACATTGCTTTTCTTAAATTTGTTATCAGGCATAATTCTTCCATTTAGTGAAATGCATTGTGTTAATGCTGTTGTGAATCTTGAATAGCTTGTTTTGTAATTTCTGCATGTTCTAGCTTTGTTTGGACTGGGGTTTTCTAGTTGTCTAAACAGAAAATCATATTTCATTTTGGTTTGGGTTTTTTTAAAATTTATTTAATGGAAGGTAAATAGCTTAGGAAGTGCCTGGCCTCATGATCATGTGCCAGACAACATCTGTGGAAAATTATCAGCAGTAATGTTCCTGTAGAGAAGATAGTCTAAGAGAATGAGCATGGTGAAAGAAACAGGACTTTGAAACAAAAGGGAGAAGCTGGATACTTGGAGAAGAGATAGTAAAAAAATCAACGGAATGGAAAGTAGCTGAAAGCAGTCAAGAATAAGCCAGAAGAAGTAGGGTTGATGTAACAAATAAACTGGGTTTTCTTCCTACTCAGGCAGATATATCCCTGACAGAAAACGTCTCTAGTCAGAGACTTTCCTCTATGCTTTTCATCTCAATTTGCTTCTCTGCAAAACCCAGAGTGACCAGGAGAAATCTTACAGTGTCTTAGAAGACCAAGGAAGTAAAAGGCTATAGATGTGTGAGACCAAGTTCAAGACCTGAGCCCACTCCTCAAGCTCTTGTAGATTACTGACAGGCAGTCACTGGCACACAGCAAAGGTGCAGACCAGTCTGACCTCTGTATGGTTGGAACTTTGCAGTTCTTACCTTTATTGAACAGAAATAAAATGCATTTATCTCAGATTACACAGATAATGCTTATCTCACTGGAGTTCTGCCCAACTGGCCACTGTATTCATACTTCTGTCTCACTGGGCCAGCTTCACATAGTGCCAACAAGGGAAGTATCACTCAGCCCACTGGAACTGATTTATACCCACTAGAATGTGGATTTTGACTTTTTTCCCCCTTTATGCCACTTCCCCTTTGCAGTAATTTTTAAAGGTTTTTTCCTGTAACATTCCAGGGCTTCATGTGCCTAATACTGCAAAGGCAGATACAACTAACTTCAAAGGCCAGTGCAACTGCAGTTGTGGCTTGCATGGTACGTGTTTGGCCTGCTGAGTTCATGAAAGCAAAGTTTCATCTGTTTTGTGGATTGGGCTCTTGACCTGCCATAAAAATCAATGCTATCTTCTCCTGTTATTAAATGGTAAGCTGTTTCTTGTTACTACTGTGGTATATATGCGTCTCTTCCATATGCCTGTCATTAAAAATAATAAATTGGGTTCCCTTATCTCGTGGAGATCTCTTATTTTGCCCTCCTGTTTTGGTCTCCTGTTCATTTCCACACGGTCTTGCTGACAGACTCACACAATTTAGATTAAAACAAAATGCAGCAGCCTTTTCCCCCCTGGCAGCAGAGGCATGGGCACTTTACACCTTCATCTGATGTTCTGCTTAACCAACAGCACTCTCCAAATGCACAAGGGAAGCACGATTTAAAAAATCCTACACAGTAAAAGAGGAAATTAATTTGTGCACAAAGATTGTATTCCCACTACACCTCAGCATTGTTGAAGCATTAATTGATTGTTTATGGTGCTGCCACTTTTCGTTAGTGTTTGTTAATTAAATCTGTCTATATTTTTCCTGCGCCATGAAACTGCAAGTGTCTATTTGTACCCTGCAATAGCTGACCAGGATTTTGAGCATTTTAGAGATCAAACACCTTACTTGTAACAATGTTGCTGTTCTGATGAGTGATCAATTATCACTAATACATTCAGCCCAGTCGTTTCATTGACATTCTGCTGATACTTAATAACAGTCACAGTCCTCCAGGCTACATTCCTCATGCTTCCTCCAGTGAGTGATACACTTAGTTATTGCACCGCAAAACACAGAATTCTTTTTCTGCCTAGCTCTTTGGCAGATAATTGCATCAAAATCAGCAAATCTCCTTCTATATGTAAATCAGCTATAGTTATTTTGTGTAGTGAAGGATGAGAATTTACAGGTTTTGTTGCACTAGAGATGAACTTTGTCCTATGCTGCTCCAAGAACCTGAAACACCCCACTGATTTTACACCGTTAACATCCATTGCAAATAGCATTCATATACTTTTTTTCTGGATAAGAAGTCCTCCAAAGGCACTTTCTGTCTTGAGGATTTATCCCTTTTTATCTTTTTGTTATGGTTAGTTTTATTCATTAGCCCTAAATTATTCTTCTCTTGAAAAAGGTAATTT
The DNA here is from genome assembly GCA_013399455.1 of Anthoscopus minutus. NCBI lineage: Eukaryota > Metazoa > Chordata > Aves > Passeriformes > Paridae > Anthoscopus > Anthoscopus minutus. The sequence goes on from VWYI01022006.1 coordinate 4,219, forward strand.
TTAAAGCCCTTAGTTTCTCTCTTTTAGAAAAAGCTCGTTATGTCACATTTCAGACTCCTTTTTTTATCAAAGCAGCATCAAAATATGAAAAGAAAGCCTCTCAAGATATAACACTAATCACTGTGATCATCTTTTTCTTTCATATTAGCCACTACAATGTTATTTTCTTGTCAGGAATTACATTGTGTCTGAAATTCTGCTAGGATAACACATGAGGACAGGCTGAGAAGTTGTGCTGATGAACATGATGTGAATTATACGTGTGTGTTTTCTGAGATGCTCTGCAGGAATAATTCTCAACCATACCACAGCCACTTAAGACTCCTTTAAAAAAAAAACTACTAATGAACCAAACCAGGTAGTGCTGCTCAGAGGTTTTCCCTTACAATTGACTAAAAATTTGCCAGACAGCAAAGCTAACATTTATTCACTACTTTCATTTTCACATCCTGTTTGCCTGCTCACAGCTCTACACGTGTGTGTTTTCAGAGTGCTTCATACATGACCCCTGAGTTCAGATCCACTACAATCCAGCAGGAGCTGTGCTCCTATTAATTGCAATCCCACTGCCATTAACTGTAATATGCATAGAAGCTTGCCTAGTCACAATTACACGGAGAGTCATTTGGAAAATGTACAAATTAACTTTATCAGCGGTTTTAGCTCAGTTTATATTGAATTCATCTGCTGAGCATCTCTTTACATTCCCACCATGGCATTTCCATGCATTGTTCCAATCTCTCCCCAGCGTTCAGCTAGAAGGACAATGGGAGAAAGTAGTTCCACATTTCCATCTATCTGTACACAAACAGTCTCAGCCTCTGCATTCTTTCTTTTCTTATTTTTACCCCCCAAAAGAGCTCCCAGGGCAGGAAAGGAATGCTGGATCAGGCCTGTCCATAGTTGTGTGTTCCCCAGCATCCCACAGAGGGATGTTGTTGCTATTATTTTAACAGCAGATCTCTGCTGTTGTTTCTATTTTAATGGCAGATTTTAAAGCTTCCGCTGACATTGGTACAGACCCTGAAGCTCAGCTAGAGAATCAGAGGTGGTGAGCAGATGGTGATACAGAAGAGGAATGTTGTATCTATAAATATTCTGATGAAATTCATATCCAGTGTTCCACACAAGAGCTAACCATCTATACTGAACTTTTAATAAGGGCTTTTGATTAGTCTTATGCAGTAAATGGGTTCTTAATCTGGGTTCCCAAACAGGCAAACCCTTACTCAGAGAGTGTAACTATTTATGTCAAACCATTGAAAAAAAATTGTGAAAGGCTAATTGCGTATTAATTATCATTTTAAAATGTTACCAAATAAGGAGTAACACTTCATTCTGAGTTGTCAGGTCTTCTAAAACAGCCCAAGAAAAGGGGCAGTAGCTGAGGCACAGCAATGAAATGCACCTGGATAATTTGCCATAGTCAGAATTAAAGTAATGTTATAGTACGTCAGTTGAATGCGCAGCAACTCCAATCTCATGGAAAAATGAAGTGCAGCATCCTTTAAACTAAAGTGCCAAACACTACAAACCACCCTGTGTGTGAATCTGCAGTCTCTAAACCAGCAGTTTTGAGGTTTGATATTCTGTTTATACCTGCAGGTAGTAATTTATTTGTTAATGGTAATATACTGATTTTTGTTAGCTACCTCCTTATACATATTTTGGGAAGGGAGAGAAATGCTGTTTAAAAGACCTGTGCCAGGAACAAAGGGGCACAGAGAATCAACACTTCTTAACAGCATGTGAATAAGCTTTATGCAGTTGGGTTTGTTTCCTGAAGCAGCACTCAGCTCTGAAGGTTGAAGGATGAAGCTATACAAGTGACAAAAAATGTGTGAAAGCGTGGAAAATTATTATTTCATCATCTTTTCATAAGCACATAAAATAACTCTTGCCTAAAGCATCTCTTTTGAACATTGGGTTGTAAAATAAGCAGACAGATTTCCTGTCTACATATAAAACATTTTAGCTGTATTTCTTAGAAATTTAGGCTCACAGAGGGCCATCAGTTGATAAATTTTCCTTTTTTCCTTAATATTTTCTTCCACTGATCCAAACTGGTCAGCTTCTAACAGCTTTGACAGAAGGATAGTGGTGTCAAATTAATTACAATTTTACACATTTTGTGAAAATAAAAAACAAATTAGCACCTTCACTGAAGAGGCTCTCTTGACTACTTGCTTTATGTGCTGAGCTCAAGAGAACATCCTCAGACAGGAGCCAGACGGAGAAAACATTCACCTGCACCTGGGATGCTGTGAGATATTCAGGGAAATGTGTGGGAGCTGAAAATGTTGGTAAACAACAGGATACAGTCATAGGGGAAGGGGCAGGAAGAACTAACATTTCTGGTGGCATCAGAACATGATGCAAATCATCTGCCCAGCTGCTTACAAGGGGCTCGTTTCTTTCACAGAAATACCCTTTAAAAGTCTTCAAGAGTTCAGGGCCCAAAGGAAGAGCAGAATTAGGTTTTGGGGGCAGAAAATGCTTATAAAATCATCCTGAAGTGCTGGCATGTGCTTGTTCATATTTTATTTTATAAGATCTAAATAATGCCATCTCTCTGCAAACAACTTTCAGTAAAATAGCTGCACCAGTGTGCAAGAAGACAGAAGGAGAAATAAAGATTACCTCTCTTCTACGTATCTTTCCTGCAACTGAAGTCCAGACACTGAGAAATACCAAAACTCTTTTGCTCAACTTTTAACACAGGTTGTTAGTCAGAAAAAAAAAACAAAGAAAGAAAGAAAGAAACCTAATTTCTCACCTAACAGCTCAGTGCTCCATCATTCCCATTCCTCATGTTGGGTTTAACAGCTGTTTGTTTGTGCAGAGACTTTAGCAAGCTCTGTAAGATGACAGCAGGTTTGAACTCAGCCACCTTAGCACAAGGTGAAGGTAGCCTCTTGTGGCTAGGCTAGATGTTTCAATTATGGTCATGCGTGCCAATTTAAAACTTGATACACCTTATGAGGCATGTAAATAATTTAAGCACACTTTTTTTTTTTCCCCTACGCATTTTCAAATGAAATTTAGGCTCTTAGGTTCAAGTAAATTCCTAAATTGCATCTAATGTATTTTGCAACTCCCAGTGACTTCAGTGAGACCATTTTTCTGAATAAGAGCATATAAGGGGTCAAAATCTAATTTTGTTCAACATTCTGTCTTCTGTTGACACAATACGAGGTGGTTTAATAAATTCTGCAATTTCTGAATGGCCTTACCTAAAGTTCCAACATCAGAACTGCTAAATGTGCAAAACAGGATCATGCATGAGGGAAATAAAATCAAAGTCCCACTGGGGTTCCATGGCAAGCAACAAAAGGACTTGACAGTTTTACATTGAAATGAAAATATAGGAAGAAAATAAAGAAGCCGATTCCTCACCTCACAACTGAAATAATTACAATTTGTACTATTTCAATAGATATTTTTGCTTAAAACTATATATTTGTAAGGTGAAATATCACATTTCTCTCTGAAGGGACTGTCTCTTATTAAAGTTACACATCACATCTATATTATAGCACGTCTATAATTGAAGTATTAAAGAAATACACTTTATTCCATAGTCTCTATTGTTTATTTTGTGCCACAGACAGATCTCTGTGCAGTTTCCATTTCCCTCACAATTAGGCCCTGCTCCTACGAACACATAAATGTGAGCTCACCTTTCCTGCTGGGAGGGATTTGGATGGGAGACCCACTGCAATAAAGGACATGAATACATTTTGGCAGGATCAGGGCTTCAGATAGCAAGGAGGAAATGGGCTAACAGAAACCACCTTTGCAAACATAAAAAAGGGAACGATCCCATGAATAGAAATTAAAGTTTTATACACTTTTAAGTGTCAGACAGAGTATTTAAAAGGAGAAGAAACTAGAGTACATCAGAACTGATTTTTTTTTTCTTAATCCAAGTAGAGAGCGTCCCTTTAAGGATTTATGGCATGGCACAGCCCAGGATTTGCTTTGTTTGTCATTGACTAAACAAATGTTTTCTTATGCCAAGAGATTCAGTGACTGAAAGTGCAGCTTTTTCTTCCTCACAGCTGTTTGCTTGCACATTTTCAGATATTTTCCCTGCAGCTTTCGCCCTTGCCTTGCTCATGGGATGTAAATGATGCAGGAATTTCAGCTGCTCTGCTTCAGTTTAGCAGAGTGATAATCTTAGGCAAACGCTTAGGCAAATCTGTCTTCCATTAAAAGAGTTTTTTGCACTTCTGTTTAACACAGAGAATTTTTTGAATTGCCCTTTAAAAGAAGATTTCATATCCACTTTTGCCTGGAGGGAAACCCTTGCTGTCACAAAATATCTGCTGGAAAAAGGGGAGTGCTCTTGGTGAGTGATTCTCACCAAGACAGCAGGCAGCTCTGCCTCCAAGTCCCAAACGTTACCTACTTGCTGCAAACCTAGTTGGACAAATCTATACATAAAGCAGTGCTTCCCTCATTAAAAAGCAAGCTCTTGTTTTGCTTCTCTATATAAAAACATGTGAAAAATCCATTGTAAAATGAAAGTAGCTTTCACAACCAAATGCATGAAACTTCTCTTGCACAATTCTCTTATTTTTAGCCACCAGATGTAACACTAGCATCTAACACTTGTTGCCATAAAAAATGTAAGCGCAAAATGGGAGAAGACAATGGTATTTCTAAAATACCTAAGATATGTTAAATGTTTAAATACAGTGTTTTAGTGCCCCTAGAAAAATATTATACTACATTCCTATATAAAACTCGTATCAAAAATACTAGTATTATATGGAGTATAAAATATATGTATAAAACAATAATTTAAATTCTATATATATAATTATATATATGTGCATATTATAGATCTGTCTAGAGAGGGAGAGGCTTATACATGCACATGATGTGGAGAAAGAATATAGCAAGTAAAATGGGATTCAAACTCTGTCCAATATTAAACAGTCACTTTTTCTGAGCTGGTAAGAGTAGCAGGAATGTCTTCACTGAAAAAAAAGATCCTCAATTCTTAAAAAAGATCCTAGAACAAAAGCAAAAAAAGAGAGGGATAACTACATTCACTAAAAATGGGGAATATAAAAGTATAATTCATTGTCGCTGTTATGCTTTTGTTTAAGTTCAGAAAATGGATGGGCTGGAGTTCTCAGTTGCTTGCTGAATTTGGCCCCAAATAAGTATCTAAAGATTCTTCTGAAGAAAATAACTTTTGGAAGTCATGTCCCCGTTTAAAAAATGACCTTTTTTATCTGTGTCAGGGTAATCACAATGTAATTGATGAAACTGAAAATGTTAAATCTCCAGTTCGGCAAATCCCATGTGCAAGAAACTCAATCACTGACTTATTCTGATTTTTTCCTTATTAAATCAGGATGCATTTTGAGCCAACAATTTGAACTGGGAGTCCTGATATATTTAATTGCTCTACAAACTCTGCAAACCAGGCCTCCAGCTTCAGATTCCTCTGCCCCTACAAACGAGAAATTACTGCTTTCTATTCTCTTGTTTATTATTAAGATATATAAGAATAAAGGGAGTTTTTCACGATATCTTAGACAAAGAGGAAACATAGTTCAGGAATTTCTGGAGGTTATTTTTCCAGAAAATATCCCTTTATTAATGGATAATATTCATTGTAATTCATTGTGCACTGAAAAAAAAAAAACAAGCAACCCTCAGGACCTCTGTTCTATTTCACAAAACTCTACTTTTATTACTTCTCCATTCTTCATTTAGGGTTTCCCCTGTACTGAAACCTGATTTCCTACTCCTTCAAATTATTTTGAATTTATTATTACATTATATCAAACTCAGATGACAAGTAAAATAATGACAAATTCTGGTTGAAATCCCCTTATGACAGAGATATCAGGGAAGACTTAGGAGCATTTGACCTGCTGGGCTCAAAGAGGCAATGAAGATCACATCCTAGTTTGTACCTGGGAAAAATTTTAGCCAGCCACGGTGTAAAGAGTTGGCGTGAATGCTGTCTTATTAAAGGAGGGTGACTGAGCAGCAACACCTTCAAAATATTACTCTGTACAGCTGCCATGTCCTGAGGCCCTGGGTGTGAACTGATGCTCTGCTGTGCTCTTAAGTGTGAGCAAAGGCCAGCACTGGGCTGCCACCAGGAATCACCAGCCAAAGTGTGTGCAATGGCCCCAGTGCTAATGGTGAATCACCTCCCACTGCAGGAACAGAGCTGGACAAACACCCTGCCACACAGGAGAAAAGGCATGACTCAGACAGGTCAAAAATAATGCAACTGTGTATGTGGAATAAAGAAAAAAAAGAAGCAGAAATGGGGTGGGGGGGAGAAAACCAGAAAAAAATGGTTATTTTTCAGGAAAAAAATACGAGATAAATACGATACACTTCATTAGATGGCCACAATAAGAAACTTTTTCTTCCCATTAGTCTGCACAGCAAACGTCATTGCAAATGGTACAGCAAATAGCAGCTATCTGAGACATAATTCTTTATATATTAATTCATGACTGTCAAGCATCCTCATGAATACTCAGTAGTTATTTGAATATTCACAAATAAAATGATTGAGGGTCAGTTCACAAACACATATTCTCATTCAACTGCAAATAATTGCAACAAGAAACCATTGTTACTAATCATAATTTCTCATTTAAGTTCAGGGGTCCTATACCAGCCAGAATGGTATTTCAAAAAACTTCTGTTGCTGTGCAGAAAAGCTGGTTCCTCTTCCTTCCAGATATGCCCCCAGGAAAAACACACAAATAAACAATACAATAAGTACAATTTTTGAGTAGAGGGGGAAGATTAATTATCTGAAGTACTTGATTATTATCAATTGAGTTTAATTATGGCCTTAACAATCATAAATGTCCTATGTGTAATTTAATTAGCAGTTTGAAATTGCCTCTAGGTATACATATAGAATAAATAACTACTCTCACTGCAATTATATACAACACACTCTTCCTGGCACATAAAACACTTCTGTATACTGATAATTTAAATATTAATACTATAAAGCACTGAAGTAGATGATGTTTTTATTCAATGAAAATACATAATGTTCAGCCAATGCAACTGCAGAGTAAAATAGACTGAAATCCATGTGTACATCTATTGATTATGAAAATGTCAAAGACCAGATTAAAGTAGCAAAAGTTGCAAAGAGGATTTTAAATATTATTCTAAAAATCCTGTGGAGTTGACTATAAAAGAAAATATTTAATCTAGAAGAGTCTTTTTAATTTTTCCTGAAATTCCTAGCTTCTTTGCATTAAACCACAGAAAACAAAGACCGTGGGAAGAAACCCTGCTCTGTCTCAAGAAAGCTTCTGCTTAATTATGAGACATTGCCTTACCTCTCTCTTACATATCTAAACTACACCAAATTATTACAGTTACTCATATAATGTTCTAAGTTGTCTTCAGAAACCATTTTGAATAGTGTATTTCATGTGTAGGAACCATGCTATTCATTATTCTGGACAAAAAAATAAAAACACAGGAAGGTACCCAGATGCAGAGAGAAAGTCTGAAAATAGCTTCTAATTTCTTCTCATGCTGAGAGCAGCTGGTGGGTAGGAAATGAAACCCTGAACCACTCCCTTTCCCACCTCATTCTCCTCTTCCTTCCCAACAGTGATCCCTCTCTCTGGTTTTCTATCAGTTTTCTGCTTTTCTACTCCATTGCCACTATTAACTCTTCCTGATTTCACCATCATTGCATTCCCAAGGGGATAATGTACACCTGTGACTCAACATCAACACAGTGGTGATTCGGTTCATTCCCTGGGACATTGCATCCCTTGTCCCAGCCAAGTGAGCCCTTGAGAAGGATTCTGGACACCCAGTCCTCATCCAGCTAAGCTACAGCACTGATATTATTGGTTTGCTATTTTTCTATCATTTCTCAGCCCAAGGACAAGACAGCATCTACAGAAGCCTATGAATATTCCAGTCCTGCAGGTGTCTGAGAGCAGGAGCAGGGCATCTGACACTGCAACAGAACAGAGGCAAAAAAATGCCCCAGATATTTTCCATTCCCCTTTGGGGCTGAACTGCTTTTCTGTGGAAGGCTGTAACCATACTGGATTACTTTCTTATGTGCCCTGTATGTACTCAATCTGACCTCTTTTCATTTTTTTCTAAATCAATTATTCCAGCATTACTCTGGATAAATGATGCTCAGCACCTTAATGTAACTTGAGCAAACGGTCTTGAAACTCTCTTAATAACCAGCCAATTCACAATTGAATCTTTCATTCTGAGAAGCAGACTGAGGTTCCTTGTTTTAATCCCGAAGTTGCATTATACAGCTGTGTTTTCACAAAAGCGATTAATTATTGTCCATTTCTCTAACAGCACGCTGGTAGGCAAAGCTGCCCTCCCTTTCCCCTGCTCAGGGAAATTTCCTGAGTTATGGAGTAAACAGCATTACACTGCACAGAATAATCCAAGGAGTCTCTGACGGGGCAGCGTGGGCTTTCTGCTGCTCCATCTGCATTACAGCGCTGCGATGTTACACTTCATGTGGCTCACACTCCTGAGCACTGAAGTGAATAATGTGACTGCCTTGCCACTAGGCACATGGAGGCTTTGCTAGGCTTGTTTGATGGTAAATGGAGACTTTTTTTTAATTTGCTCCAAAGTGCTTGGCACAGGAAACCCCTAAATCCTACAGTAATAAATCTTCTATTTATCTTTTAAATTCCAGAGCAAAATAAAAACCATTAAGCACCCACAGTCATGGGCTGAATTATGTATTTTCCTAGCTTGCTACAATCTTCTGGCACAAAAATATTAAGCTTTATGAAGCAAAGAAATAACTTCTCAGTGTAAAAATAACAGCTTTGTTGCCTTGTATGGAGCACTGTACTATTGTATTACACAATTAAATGGCAGGAGCACTTAGAAATTGTAAAGAGAGGCACAATCCAGAAACCTGCATCCAATCCAACCTGATTGTTTTCAAACTACCAGGCATTTGCACTAAATCTGAAGAGCTAAACAATCCAGCTATAGCACAAAATGATCACCCAGGTATTAACCTCACTGTCATGATTATTTAACTCCTATAGACTGACAAGGTATTGAAGCAGAAGAAAAAGGAATCTCCCCAAAATTATTCCAGTCCTGACTGTTGTGCTGAGGAGGATCCTCCTTTCTGGCTATCACAGCCCTGCTTAGGGTATCTCAGAGCAGAAATCAAGGGAGAGGTTAAGATCTCCTTGGCAATTATACATTCTTAACGCCACTGAAAATAAGGTCACAGAAGCTGCACCCTTGAAAATCAGCACCATATAATTCTTTGAAGTGCAGATGCTTGGCATGTCAGAGAGTCAGACCCTCCTTCAGCAGCGCTTCCACACAGCCTTCATGCTAGGATACTTCAACTAAAAATTTAGTATTGCCAGTCCCAGTTCTTGCATGGTATTTCATTACAAGTTAAAGCTGCAGCAGAGTCTAGCATGATCTGAAGGTTGAAGTTTGCTTTTAAAGAAGCCAGTGGGAGTGTTTCCATTAAGTCTGAGAGGGTATAAGAGAATACTCAAGAGGTCTTCTCCACTATTTTTTCACCCTGGTGAGAAAGGCTGCTTAAAGCACAATTAAAATTCATTTGTATTTTTTCTGCGCAAAGTGCAAAGCTGAAAGTGGGTGCTGACAGGGCAGAACCAGCATAACTTCTTCATCAAAGAAAGTGATTATTGCAAAAGTCATTAAATGTGTTTACAATAACACCTATGAGCTTTTAATAATTGGCCTTTCAATAAGATCCTCAGAGCAGGATTGAGGACAATCCAGTGTGGCAATTAGGTGAAAAATGAAAAATCTATCTGTGAATTTCCATCTATTCCCAAACTTCCTTCTTCCTCACTAAACTCAGACTTACAGAACTGATCAACAGGCATTTCAGGGATAAACCAAGAACCTATTTTTAAAGCCTCCCTAACCTACACGTTACATGCACCATACATTACTAAATGTTATAACAAGCTCTCAATGGAATTATTTTCTCTGCATAGGCTGCCACAGAGATGCTGGTATCATAAGAAAGCAGCACTTCTGATATCTTATTTAGGGATATTGCTATTACTAGCGCTCCTTCTTCAGAAGTCTATAATGCACAGTTCTTCACTCTTACTAAAAGCAAAGACACTTCAATGTCTTCCATTTTCTCCTTGGTTTTGGGGGAGATTTCTGATCAGGGAGTTCTCTATTTCCTGAAGCTCCTACAAGCTGAAGCTCGGGATTGTTAATTCATTGGTCATGGAAAAATGTCAGTGCTGGCCAAGAGTGCATGCAGCCCCTGAGTAAGGTCAAAGAACTGTAAGTCATTCATACCTATTCTGCGTGCCCTGGCCCGCTGATTTTAAAACAATTTTTGCTGTGGCTGCATTCATATAAATGTGCTGAATATTAATATGATTTTTGTCAGCTTTTAACCATTTGATTAAGTACTCCTTAGAAACTCTAAATTGGTTCTTTCGAAGGTGGTTTGCAATAATTTCTTCCCAAGCTCCTTTCCAAGAGCTACACATGTGGACGTAGTTGGAAATGTCCATTTAATACTGGAAGATTTCTCTCCCAAAAAGCAAAAGCCTGGAGAAGAATGAACAGGTGCTGTGGCAGTGAAGTGAAGCCATCCACTATGACAGGGACTGAGTTCTATCATGCAAGACTTTAGCTGAATTTCTTTTAAAATTATTTAGATGTATGTATATATACATATAATGTGTATATATATACATATATA
>VWYI01022034.1:0-21897 GCA_013399455.1 Anthoscopus minutus
CCTAAAGTTCAGAAGTCCAGACTGGGTTCCGGGAATCCACCAAAAAGGTCAGACCATCTGGGCTCTGCAGTAGACTTGGCACAGACCCACCCGTTTCTCCTAATACCCTGAAGTTAACTGTCTGGGTTCTGTAACAGATTTGGTTATTCTTGATTTCTGTAGAGACACTATGACCCATTTCAGCGACATTAACACCCATTTATCCTAAAGATCACCACAGCCATTCTGATTGGTTCTTTCAGGCCTAGTCATTCTTGAAGACATTACCATCCTATTTCTCCTGTCATTAGTGAAGACCCCCATCCATTGAGTCTTTTGTGAAGACATTAGCACCCATTTTTCCTATCAGTTTGAAGCCATTGCCCCTTGTCTTATCACTACAGACCCTTGTAAAAAGTTTCTCTCCATCTTTCTTGTAGGCTCCTTTTCCCAGTAACAATTTTCTGAAGCACTGGCAATTTGATGGTGAAATATTTAAAACATGGGTATTAGGAGTTAAGAGTAACAGAATTATTTTTAATGAACCTTCTCAAATAGCATGTATTATTGTAGTAATTAAACACTATGTATAATATTTGGCCTTTTGTAGAAATCTGAGTACTTACCGTTTTTTCTTCTGCTTGAATAAATTAAGTGTGCTGAGATTAATGATACATACTCTTACTGTAGTGTAAAATAAACTGGTGGGTGTTCCCAATTCATAGTCAATGTTTTTTACAGTAAAAATACTCATTTTACAAGTTCACAAGTTTGCAAGTTCATGGTTGAAGTTGAGCAGTAATCTGGATGACCGGTCCCATGCTACAATAGGCAGTGATACTAAAGAAATAGTGATGACAAAAATATTTTCTGCTACCATATGCTTGCCTTTTCACTGCCGTTGTTCTGTTTATTAAATAATCAAAGTTCAATAAGATAGGAAAAGTGTTTAGCTGTAAGGCTCCTGAAATTATTTGACTGTAATAAGCTAGCTATAAGTCTTTGGGGGTTTTTTGTTTCCTGGCTGCACATTTTTGAAACATTTCAAAAATAAAAAGGTGTCATTTAGCTGTTGAAATAGTTCAGTATTTATTCTGCAGTGAATGTACTCCTTTGAATCTAAAACTTTCAGTAAATCCTTCCATTCTTCAAGAACCACAGATTAGATAATGTCATAACACTGTATCTTGTAATAATAACTCTTTTCAGGGTTCAAGAAAGAAGCAAAACTGAGTGCTTTCCTGAGAACTCAAAAAGGAAGATCCCAGGAATCCTCAGGATAAATGCCAAGAGCCCTATTACATTTTTCTAGATGCTGAAGACCAATGCAAGAAATTCAACAGGGAACATATTACAAATCCAAAATAAACCAAGCAGTACTTTGACACAATCTAGAGATTCTTAACAAGGACACATATTGGGTCAAGTTCTTTTCTTTTTGGACTAAATTCAGCATCTTATACTTACCTGAATTAAGTGTTTGCCTTCACTTTTTCTTTCCTTCTTCAGTCTACAGGTGGCCAAGACACACCACCAGCTTATGAAGCTCCCGTAACCCTAATCAAAAGCTTTGTCTGGATGAAAGCTGAAGTCATTAATGGCATGGTGCAAGTCAAGATTTATGACTGAAGTTGCATGGATGATCCATGTTAGTACATAAGGCACAAGAGTAGTACATCATCTCATGGAATGTATGTGAATTTGAAAACCATTTCTTTTCCATTGCATTTCCTTTATCTTAATTTCCCCTTTTTGTAATTTCACTTCATTTATTTTCTCCTACCATGTATAGTCATGTATACCTTTCTCTATAGAAATTGTTTTCCTTTGTATTCCTAATGGCTTTTTAGACAGGTGCTCTTCTTACCCATCTGAATCTTGCTGATGATGTCAGGTCAGCTCTCAAGGTGCTATCACAGGGACTTTTTACCATATCACCTTTTCCAATGCTTGATATGCATCAAGCTTTGAACCTTTGGTTCCAGACATGAGAACACCTTGCTAAAGAGATAATCTTCCTGTCCCTAAAACTCCATGTCCAAGAAAAGTAAGGGCTTATTCACATCAGTAGTGACTGATTCAGTTTCCTCTTCTTGCTCTGACATGTTTTCTAAATTCTGGGACGATACAGTAGTTTTACTAGGATTTCTTTTGCTTTTTGGTTGGCTTTTGTTTGGTGGGTTGGTTTAGTTGCTTGGTTTTGGTTTTGTTTTAATAGCAAAGAGATGCATCTGGCCCTTAAAATGAATGTTCTATATTAGAAACAATATCTTTGTATCATGTCCTGAGCCCTGAAGGCTCCTTTCCCTCCTCTTCTGCCCTTCCTTCCAGTATGAATGCCAGTATACCAAATTTTCTGCTACTGTCCTAGGAATCTTTCTTCTTGTGACCCATTCTGCTGTCCACAGAGGGGAAGCAGTGGCATGCTGAGTAGGCAGCATCTTCCATCAGCTTTGCACAGGCCTGGGGAATGCACAAAGCATAAGGGCAGCAGGAAGCAGTGTGAGGATTGTAGAGATTCAACAGTAGTGATGTAGCATGACTCTTGAAGAAATCCGGAAGTGCCATTGATTATTTGTGATCACTTTTCACTTACTGGATTAGACCAGGAACAAGAATTGAGATACTGTTCCAAAGCAATATCCTGTGGCAATGGGATACAGCAGTATTGTCTCCTGTTCTACTAAGGAAGCAGAGAACAACGATAAAACCCTTATTTGGAGTCTAACAAGAGAAAGTAAGAGCAGCCCATGTTTTATAAGTCACTGGGGAGCTTGTGGAAAGATTCTAGTTACATTTTATAGCTCTGTGCATGTTGTCTTGTTGCCCTTTGAGATATGAATTGGTGGTGTGCTGTAGGCTTTACTCTGCACTTAGAGGCTTTCCCTCCAGGATGTCTATAAATTTTGTTGACTGACAATTTATAAATTTTTACTTTGCTTCCTATGTTCCCTTAAGGCCAACATGCCAGACTGAATTTTGCAGTGCAGTCTTTGTATTCACTTTTGGGCAAAGCCTAGCTGTCAAAAAGAGATGTAGAAGAAGTCATTAGAAGAAATGGTGCTCATGTTTTAGGAGATGATTGTATGTGGGTTCTTGTCCAGTTGGTTCTTGCTATTTGCACAGCAATTAAGGAGTCAAATTTCAGGTAGCTTCATAATAGTGAGAAACCTGTAGATTTTTCTTCAGTCCCAATCTCTCTTCAGCTTTTACCAAACTTTCTTCCTCTTCTTGCTTTGAACTGCATAACTGGGTTTTGGTTGTTTGTTTGTTTCCAGTAGATGGGGCCTGATGTGACATCTGCAGTCTCTGTAATTTCATACACCTGGCATTTTTTTTCCTATGAAATTACTAAAATGTTGATGAGACTGACAAAAGCTTTCTCTACCTCCTCCTAGTTTTGACTCCTCCTGTTCAGGAATATGTTCATGTAATTGTGAAGAGTTTTAGCCATAGTGTCTAGTCACACAAGTGATGTCCTGTAAATTGGTAGATAAAGGGCTAGTAAAATCTTTTTTGATAGATTATGTTATCTAGAAGGATGTTATGAGGATAACAGCTCTATTGAAATCCTCACCAATAACTTCCCAAGGCAAGTCTTTAGCAATGTAGTATTCCATTGGATTTTTTCTTGTCTTCTGGACTTTCCTAACATTGAGTCATACATTATGTTGAGGGCTGGATGGCCACCCATATCACAGTTAACTCTGATCTTGTTTGAGTACCATGAGCACTCACTGATTAGGTTTGGTAGTATCCTGAAGTTATTGAGTTTTATTCCAACTTTGTATTACTGGTTTATGTATATAAAGATGTTCAGTGTATAAAACTTCCAACTTTTGGCTTTCATGTACTGGTCTATAAGGAGCTATGCTTACTGTGGGTTGAGAATGTCAGCAATTTCTCATGATTTCCCATTTCTCCCTAATCATCTCCGTCTTTCTTCAGTGCTGCAAACCTCTTCTGAGTCTGTATGAGTTGTGGTGCCTATGAAAACGTGTTAGTAAGTTCAGAACCCGCTGACATGATTATAATGTCTTGACATATCAACTTCAGGATTGTTTTAATGTCCTCACAATATTCAGTTTTCTTGATTACACCAAGTGTCTCACTAGTATGTGGTGACCATATTCATGGAGGATTGAAGGAAAACCTGACAACACAAAGGCAGATAACGATTACAGAGAGGGAGCCGAGTAAAACAGTGCCAGTGAATTTGTTTTGCAATCTGTGTATTTATTTTCAGCTGCTGATAAGATCTGAGAAGTATGTGGACTGTTATTTTGTTTCTCTGTAATTCTCCATGTTTCTTCTGTAAAAGTGCAGTAACTGTGGACTTTATCTGGAGTGTTCATATCCAGACCACCATGAGAATTTGGCCCTGGAGAACTGGAAAAGATTAAATAGTCCCAGAATGTTTGTACCAGAATGCTACAGAATTGGTGTTTAGGGTGTCCTAGCCTAATATTCTCCCTTTTTCATTAAAAAGAAAAAAAAATTAAAAGAAAAAAGAAAAGAGAGAGGAAGAGTTAAGCCTCTGTTTCTTCATGTATTCTAGGATTACTTTCAAGGTACAGCACCTCACTTTTTAAATTTTAGTCTAGGTAATGCTGAAATAACTTGTACAGAGGTCTATTATATAGATTCACTTGCCTATCCAATTTTATTTTTTTCTTGTCTTTTTACATTATTTTCATAGTTTCTAATTTCTAGTTCCTATTTTCCACTGAGTATTGTTTCTACTTCCTATATTACTCAAGATACTTTTTCTGAATCTGTTTGGTATTATTGTTAATTATATGATGTTACTAAAATTTATCTACATATTGCAAACCCATTTCAGATTATATATATTGAAGTTTTATTTTGGAAACATGTTGTATCTGCTCCAAAGTCCCTGAAGTACTCTTTTACTCTTTTCAAGGTTTATTACTGATTTCCAAAAGTGAGCACAGGTTTTCTCAGGAACTTTGTCTGGATTTACATGCTTGTATACAACATAAAATTTTATTTTGATATATGGCTTTTTACTTATGTAAAACAAACAAGCGACCACATATATAGGTGCTGATTTTAAAGTATATTTGATTGCTAGTCAACGGTTAACACTATTAATCTCTCTACACTCCAGGCATACACAGGATTTGGAAATGCTAATTCCTCATTTTGTGTTGCCTTGTTTTCTTAAACATGATTAAATGTGTATGGTTAAATGTGTTATGATTTCTCTTTACAAGAATGCTTGCACTGTTTTTCAGAGGGCAGGTGGCCTCTTCTTTCTGCTGTTTCTTCCACTTCCCACAGTCTTACTTGTGGCTTGTCCATATGTTAGGGTATTTCTATGTTCTTTCATTAGATGTTGTCTTCCCATGGGATGGCCTCACCCTGCTGTGGTATCTTTACTACAGTGTATGTTGGACGCTTAAAGACCTATTTGAATGATGAAACCCCTTGTTTATGGCATACAAATTTTGACTTGTGTTTTTAGGAAGTCAGAGCCAATTGTTCCACAGCTGTTGTTTAGAATTGTTTTCTAGACGTAGGCTGAGGTTGATGACCAACAGTAATAATGGGTTCTTCCCTGTAGAAGCAATGTCTTGTGCCTCAGAAGTGTAACCATTTCAATTATTTTAATACTTTTCTCCAGATTTGTTTTCTCCTTCAAATCCAATCAGTCACATGTGTTTCTCTTGTGTCCATCTTGTTGCATCAAATACTAATGCTTTTTTGTTGCCTGCAAGGTACAGCTAAATGGTGAAAATCCTTCTCCATCTGGTTTATTAAATGAGAGGTGCCAACTCCCATCTCTGCTCTGCCAGTGATGCCAGCTTTGATTACTTGCCTGTTGTCCACTCCTTCAGGCATCTTACACTTTCTCTCATTTTGTTTCTATGTTTAGGATGATAGTACAAACCTAAAGCTGTAACTTTGTTCTCTTCCAACTTTGCTTTTTATATCTGACTTTTGTTCAGTATTTATAGATCATTTCCCATAGCTGGTTAGGTGAGTAGAGTCTGTGACTTCTGCTAAACTGTTTCACCTTGCCCTTATTTCCTGGTCACTATCCACAGTACTTCTGCCTTGGCTGTCTAATGTGAATACTGCAAATACCCTGTGAAACAGAGAGGGGGTGTCTTTTACATGCTTCTGTTCATTATTATTATTATTAGCAGCATTAAGCTTTGACTGCACTTCATGGCTTTTTAATCCATTGTGAATGCAAAAGAACTTCTAAGAATAAAGAGCAGAAAGGAACCACATAATTTCTGACATATTTCAATTTGGATTTCTTCACGTTAATTTGCTTGTGACTGGGAAGCACACAAAAACATCTCAACAAGGGATATTGAAAGTATGTACTGTTTAGGTCTGAAAAATCCAAGTTGATTCTAGACATTTGTGCACTGAAGAACAAAAGGATACTTTTGTCTGACAAGGGAGAGTAATCATGTGAATCAATTAAACCCAGGAGTTCTGAAGTTCCATTCATCACTCTGCCTTGTGCCTCTGTGGGATCCTGAGCAGGTCACAGTATTATCTCTCTTTCCCTGTTTATAAGCAATATTGATATTTCTTGAATGTTAATTTAGGATAGCATTTGTGCATTGTTTACTGTAAAGGATACAACATTATAAGTCAACTCTTCTAAACTGTGTTTAAGTAGTTAGTAGTAGATTTTGCAACAATTTGCACATGCCAAAACCAAGTAACAGTTATATTATCACATAACAGTGGGTGACTACTGCTGATAAATAATCCATTATATAACCATGGGGGTTTTTTTTAGGTTGATTGTTGAATTCTGCTAGATTGCGTTTCAGATCTGTGGAAAGGCTCTGGCAGGAGGTGAATGACAGAGAATACAGTTCATTACATCAGAATATTGTATTTTCAAATATAAATGGTTAAAAATAATTTGTTGACTAATTCAAAGGATTTGAGTTCAATTCAGTATTAACTCACCATGAGAGAGTTAAACCCACTGAAAAGAGCATGAAGGAGCTGGAATTAAAAAAAAGTAAAAGACTTTTTCTTAGTAATAGTTTTATATCATCAAGAACAACATGAACTTTAGAAACCACGTTCTGGGATTCAAATGTGATTTTGCCAAAAATCTGAGTTTTGGAAAGAGTGCATTCCCAGGAGAGACGTAAGGAGGTTTTAGTTGTTCGTCTGTAATCAAGGTGTATTGCTTGGACCTCTTCAGGAAGCAGTTTGTGATAAATATTTGAGGACAGTTTGTGTCTCCCTCTGAGCATCTCTATCTGTAGTCTCTATAGAAGGCAAGAACAATTTTCAGGGCTCCCAGTTTGGGGTTTTGAGAAGGCTACAGTTGCTGTTGAGGGGACACTGGAGTGCAAGAAATTATGTGAAGGGACAAGGCAACTTGAGTACTTTCTCTGTATCTCCATGAAGGGCATTAGAGGCATGTATGTTTGTGCTCAACCCCAAAGACCTTGAGAAAGGACTTAACACTGTCCACATGCAGCCAGAATCCTGGGCAGTCAAGTTCATCTGAGAGATCATCCAAGGCTGTAACTCCACAAAACTATGGGGAGGGATTTTCTTTTCCCCTCTTCTTCTAGTTAGTTTATAACGCTGACAATCTAGGAGAACAGAAATGGTGTGCTGCAGTGTCTGAGAGAATGAGAGAAATGTCTGGCAAGACATTTCAGTCTTGCCAGAAATGCAATTGTATGGGTAGACTCATGAGAAAACTTTAGCAGAGCTACCTGCAATAACAAGGGCATCTGCAACTTACGTTTTTAGAGGTATGGCTGTTTTTCAGTGTCTAAAATTATGTTTCAGCCTTGCAAATCTTTGTATGGTACTTCTGAGTGACAATCCGTGATGGATTTCCTTAACCCTTCCCATACAGAGTGGTATTTTTTATTCCTTCACTGTTTTGATTTTACTTAATGGAGTGGCTTAACAGTTAGCGAAAGGATGCCAGCATTTAGGCAATTGCAATAAGATGACAAGAAAATTGAAGAACACCATTGGAAAGCATTAGACTTGGAGGTGACGTTTGTCTGTGGAGAAAAGAAAGGAGAATTCCATTCAGTCCTCTAGGATCTCCCACATAAGGTGTCTGAAGCTTTTAGGTTTGTTTAGTTTTAGTCCAAATGTGTTTGTGGCAGGAATTTTTGCCACAAATGCACTATTATGTCCACCTCCATGAATTTTTCAGGCCATTACAAAGTTTAACAAGGAGCAGAGCTTGTGAGCTGGACAGTCTGACTGTCATGGTTTCATAAAGATAGAAACTGTGGTAGACCTAGACAGGTCTATTTCCTCCAAATGTGTGACAAATCATGAACTTCCAAGGAGAAGTTATTTTGGCAGCATTTTTGCAGCACAGCTGGTCAACAGTTTCATAGCTCTGGCAGCAAGAAGTGCTACTGTGTGATTTGCAGTGTATCCTGGGTCACATCAACCATCAACTGTTCATTGCAGGTGAACAGTTCTGTGGTTAGATCAGGTCTCAAGCACTATCCCCTTAAAACAGGAGTTTTGGTAATACTGGTATTAATCAGTGTATGGGCTACATCGCAGGATTCATCTGCAGGTCAGTGAAACTTTGCCTTCATATGGATGAAATTGTTAGAAGCTCTCTTGGAGAGCTGGTGTACAAATGCTTTATTAACTGCAAACTTTGGGCTGCACTTACAGAACAATTGCTTTAAATTATTGGATAAATAGTTATGAATTGCATACATCTGGGTTTGTTCTGTAGAATTCAGTATCTGTTTATAGACAAGTTAGATTTGAAACAAGTACAATTTCCAGTGAATTATTTAAGTAACTTTACTATGCTTATGCAGAAGTGTAGTAGCATACTTTAGAGGAAGAAATTTTACCTTGACAGCTGCAAGGTAATTCAGCCTGTGTATATTACCTTAAAATACAGTTCTACTTTTAAAATTTATATGATGCACTTCCTTCTAAGTAGGTATAGTTTTTTTTCAAGATTTTCTACTTATATTATTCATGAAGTTATATACACGGTCTCAGTGTTAACATTAATCACTCACAATCAGGAAGATAATTTTCTTGCACAGTGTACTTTGTGGGGTGGGGGAATAATAACTACTTAATACCTAAGCATTGGGAAGAAAATTCCCACTTTTTATTCTGTTACTGTCTTGCAGTGTTGCACTAAGTGATCTGCAGTGTTTTCCTGTATTATGCCCTAGGGCTATGGGGTTGTCCCGGTTTGTAAGACAGGTATCTGTCAAAGAAGGCAGGAACCTTCCTTGAAATGAAGAGAAAAAAAAAATGTAAGCCCCCACCCTTTCCCTCCGAATTATTATATTTCGAAAACACGGAGTTCTCAGGCAGAGATATGGGAATAGGAATAACAGTTCTTTACTAATATATATATATATAAAGGCAAACCAACAACAGTAACTACAGTATTAAGAACAGAACAGGGATCCCGTCTCGGCCGAGACGGGAGAAAACGTGGAGGAGAGGCAGTGCCTCACAAACCCCTCAGCTGGCACTCAGTCCCGGAGTTCCTGCAGGCTCTGAGGAANAAAAACCCCTCTCCCCTCCCCAGGTGCCCCCCGGGCCCAGCCGATTCTTATGTCTTTTTAAGCACCAAAGATGTACCAACCATCAAGGCTTTTCTCTCAGCTAAATGGGAAAAATTCCAGTCTAAGAAACAAAAAAAAGGACACCTAATCCCCAACAGGGGTATACACAAGGCTGAGTGCAGGTGACTTGCTGCATGTCTCTCCTCATGAAGGCTGCCTGAACACGAGTGAGACCCTGGACACATGGGTGAGGAAGAAATGGATGAGGGGAAGTGTGGTCCTCTCTGACAATCCTCTTCTCCTGGAGCTACTAGTTGTAACTTTTCAGGTAGTCTGTAATCTCATCATGTCCCTAAACCTATGTCACTTCAACAATTCATCTGATCTGACTGGCTGTGTGCCTGTATCTCTTGGTTCAGGTCCAAACTTATTCGCATATTTTAATTTATGTACAGACTGTAAAAGTGATGATCATTATTGTACCAGCCTCCAGCCTGATACCTTTCTTCCAACATTTTCTTAAGCAGCATGGATCAACTAATGAACATGAGAGAAAAATGACATTGTTTCAGATAGTCTCTTTTCCAGTACAGACTCTTATAGGCACTTTTTATTAGATATTAAAAAAACCCATGAAGTGCAAAAGTGGAATCGAGAATAATCTTTTCTCTCCCACTCAGAAGATGATGAAGGAATTACTGTTATCTCCAGGATTAAATGGGAAGAGACAAGCCATCAAACATTAGGCAAAACAATATGACTTTATAGTGTATGTGAAGAGCACAACAAACTGAATAGCAAAAACAAAACAGTGAGAAAGTGTTGAATTTTGTCAGCACTTTGCCTTTTCCTTTTGGGGAAGGAAAATTACTTGAATTCTCAAGACTGAACTACTTTCTCAGAAAACACCTACATTAATTTCTTCATAAAAACTGCTGTGTTCCAGGTGTTCTTCCTGCATGCTCCAAAAGAAACCTGTAGCTCAGGAAGAACTCCAAAACTTAGTCATTCTCTCAACCATGGTTTGTAGTGTTGGTTTGGTTTTTTTTAAGCCTGATACTCTTCATTTCCAAGACACAACTAATTGCTGGGAAAGGAGCTATTAAGAGGAAATACATACCTATATTGGACAATTTTTAATTAATCTGATATAGATTATGAAGCTTTCGAGAGAATCTGCCAGTCAACAAATACATTTTGAGAAAGAACACTAGATAACAGGCAAATGTAATGATCAGGTGTAGTTAAAACAGTCCCTTTCAAGGGACACTACTAAAATTCCTCAGTTGAGAGGGAAAATAAATGGTACTTCCCTCTGTATTATTTTTACTAACATATTTTTTATTCTCTTTTTTATTTGAATGGTAAAAGTATTGGATTGTTCAACAGAACATAAAAAGGCGTTTAATAATCTATTGAAGTGTGAGACTGAAAGAAGCATTTATGTAGCGAATATTTTCCAGAGTTTCAGTTTTCTTCAGAAAATATTGTGGCTCACCTGGACAAGTGTCTTGTGGTGACTTTTTTTGCTCATTCCTTGAAATTGAATCCAGTCAGTCCCCTCACTTTCTTCTCATATCCAGTTAGGTTTTAAAGTCTTCTCCCCTCTTGTCCCGCCCCCTCCTGCTGAGGTTAATAGAAGTGTTCTGGTGGAAAACATTGTACTCACAAACAGAAGAAAAGACAAGTAGATGTCTCCATTCCCTCTCTTCTATTTTACTTTTGGGATTTAATTTCATGCTGTCTGAGATGATAATAAATAACTATGATATTCTACAGTCTAGTTTTTTATTTTTGAAAGTTCTCCTCTTTAATCCCTCTACATAGTCGCGTTTGGTATTAATATGTTTTGTGTCCTGCTGTCTTCAGAAACATGTTTACTCTCTGTAACTGTCATTTCTACCTTATGGTTTTTTCCTTTCCTTGCTTCTGTATTCCTGTGGATACTCGTCTTATTTTTTACACTTTAAAAGTGTATCTCCATAAGGCTTTACTTGCATTGCCACAGCTTGTAGGAGGGAGACAGTTCCTAAATGCATCTGAGTTTAAGATTGGTTTTTATGGAGGACAGTGTCCACAGAACATACTGCTCTGAATGGTAGGTTTCAAAGAGAAGGAAGGAGAGAATAAAAACACCATTCCATATCCTGTTCTGTGAACTGAGACTTTCTTCTGCCTCCTTTCAGACCTTGCTCCCCTCTATTTACCTCAGCTGGTTAAAGGGGAGAAGTTTTATGGTGGTAAGACAATTAACCTTTATACCTACCCTTTTCCTTCAGCTAAGTGCTGGCTGCATGTTACCTTTTACCCATGGCCATCTTTAGAAAGGAGGAGGAAGCTCCCTGCACTGCCCTATGATGTATGATATTCAGTACCAGAAGTGATTTCTGATGTGTATGTATGTGCCTCTGAGTTGGAGAGCTTGACCATCTCTGCTACTCCCTATCTAATGAATCAGTCTTGAAAGGACTGATACAGTTCCTTGAAAGCTCTAATGCCTCTTCACACCTATTTGTTCTTGATAATTTTGATGTAAGACTTAATTCTAGTAATGAAAAACATCATTAAATGGAGACAGTATGAAAAGCAGGTCGGTATTCTAGACAGCTAGCTCTTAGTTTGCTTTTGTATCATCGTCTCCTTGTGATGCTTCTTTGTGTGATTTGCTGCTTTCCAAATAAAGAAAATAAGGGGGAATTGTTGTTTTGAGTTTTGATTTCTTTTTGTTTAGTTGTTTGGATTTATTTATATCCTTCCTGTAGGTGTGAAATACATTATCTGTTTTCAGTGAGGTTTTTTTAATTTGTTCTCTGTGTGCCTTGGTCTCTGGTGGTAGAGGGGGTCACTGAAGATATAAGTAAGACTTGTGCTCAAGGCTGAGAAGCTAGAAATTCAACCAAAAAAAATTAAAAATAAAGCCTAAGTAGCCAGAATCCTTGCAGCTGCTGGCAATTTGGAATGCCAGTGGTGTTCACTCCAGGAGCCCTCTCCTAATGTACCTATTGTAGCATGCAGCAGGCAGCTGCATTTTCACAAGGCAGGGATGTAGACACAGAAGGACAGAGTGTGGTGATTTGTACTGAGCAGAAGAAGGCCAAACAGGTGTATGACTTAAACATTCCCTCAAGATGTCAGCTGCTGGAGAGTCATCCTCATGTCTGTAAGATCCAGCAAGTTTATTTTTCAGTTGAAGAGCAGCTGATGCAAACTTTCATTTTCTACAGATTCTTGGAAAGCTGTTCTACTTTCCCAGCAGTTGGATAGTCTCAGGGTAGAATTCATTGAACTTCATTTGTTCATTCTACTTTTCAGAGTTGTTTTCTGCTTCTTGTTTGGCAAACCATATCTAATCCATGCTATTTTTTAAAAATTCTCTACTTATCAGAGAATTCTCTTGGTGCTTGTGTTACTGAATATTATAGTCAAATACAAACATATACATGTAAGTTATGTTCTGTAACCTAGGACATATGCAATTATGGCAAAGTTCTGATGATAAAGCCCAATTTTATTGAGTACCTAGAACCCTCTAAATGTTAATTTAAATGGAGTCCATATAGTAACAGAAAAGTGCTGTATTCTTCTTCAAAGGGAATTTTCCTTGGTAAGGCCAGTAGTGTCTGGAGCCTTTCTCCATTACACTTGTGCTGATGCTGCACCAGTCAAGGATTGGTGCAAGGAAATCTGGAAGAGACACTGTGTGGCTGGATTCCAGATATTGTAATCTTGGTAACAGACTGCTCTTTTATTTATACTATTTAATTAATTTATTTATACTATTTAATACCATATTTTTGTATAGTCTAGTATTGTATAGTATTTTTACTCTGCAGTTACTTAAAATTTTTTGTGTGTATTCCTATTTGGTTTTGAATTTGATAGTCTTTTCAACTTACTGTAAACCAACATATCAAATCCCATAAAGACAATATAAGAAGCAAGCAAAGCAAGTAAATCTTGGGACAAAAGAGGACAGAAACAGAAAATTAGGCTGAATTTACTTATTTTGTAATTTGCCAAGTGGTTGTAAATGGGGAATAGCCTTGATTTTATTTTTATAGACCTAATTCTTCTGAGAAGATTAACAACACTTTTGACATTTTGACTAATTGCAATTACAGTTGGCCTCTCTATCCAGATAATGGTGAGAATCTTGGAAGAACATACACAGTTGGAGTGCACACAAGGGCAGCTTTTGTTTTGTAAGAACTTTATGGTGCTGGAAAAGGGGATTTACTTGCATGGAGTTCAGGCCTTGCCATGCTGCTCGTGATGCAGAGAAAGTTACAGGAGTGAAGCACTCATGAATAGCTACTCCCCACAGATAACTGTGAGAGCAAGATGTGTAGTTTTCCTTCTGTTTTGCTACAGTATGTTCCATCATCCCCTTTAACGTGTAAAGCTTTGTATGAGATGAGGGGATTTTCTGTGATATGTAGAATATACAGGTAATAAAGGCAAAGTATGTGGAAGATGTGAGCCTGTTACCAAGTTAAGGCTGTGATCTTGCTGTGGGTATAGCTAGTGGTTAATGTAGTCATGGTCCTATTCAGGAATGTATTGTATTATTTAAGTCAATATTAACAAACTAGCTGATCTGATACGAAATTTTAGTTTACAGTGAATTTTGCATGGGTCCTGTAGAAAATAGGTTGTCACATATGTAATTAGAGTCTTGCAATGCGTTTGTCTGAATGAGCAAACTTAGACAACACTGGCAACACTTAGACAACGTTGATTTTCTATTTCCCAACTCAAGATTGCTTTTTGAGGTTGATGTAAAGAATGGTGCACTGAGGGTATGGGCATACAGATTATGGCTGCAATGAATATTTCTAAGTTTTTGTATCATTGAGTTTTGATTAGTTGGGATTTTTTTCCTTTTAGCAATGTTAGAGTTCTTGTCATGATTACTTCTCCCTTTAGGAGATTGCTATCGTTTCCCAAGGCTTCAGCTTGAGATCTGTTTTCCATCAGACCATCCAGTTTAGCTTGAAGCACTGGTTCATACACAGTTTATTTTTCTCTGGGCATTTTAGCTTATCTTAGAGATAAGTGTTGGAAGTGCAGGAACATAGTAATGGAACATGCAAGGTCCGCTAGCACAGTAAGAAGAGTTAGGACTGACCTGACACCAGCAGCACATCTTTTCATCCACATGTTTTAGTTTCTCCACATTTGATTGTTTTACACAGAAGAGAAACTAACTAGCTGCTTTTTGAGATTTTTTCCTCCCTTTACATTTTTGTGTAAGATACAAGCCACATCTGTTTCTTACTAGTCATTTGACATGTACTTTTAACAGAGAAAATGTAGCAGGTTTTTTGAGCCTTTGCTCTGCTTTTATTCATACCATGACACTTAAATACTTTCCAAGATGTGGAATCTAGGTATTTATCAAAAGCAAAACTCAAACACTTTATTTATCTGAATTTTGTCAGCTGTTGAACAAGAATGTCAGGACCAAATGACTATGAATTTGTAGTAACATGAATATGTTTTCAGTTAATAGTTTAAATATGGATGTAAGGCGATTCAGTAAGTCTAAAATGAAAACAGGTACTTTCATTAAGTAAATAAAAAATAATGGAAGAGCTGCTTACCACCTCTTGTGAGCACCAAACTATGGTATTGGACTGAGAGTATCATATATTAAATAGCCGAATTACCCTTAAAGTTTTTCAGAATTAATTTAGGGTTTGTTAGATAACAGAATTTTTCAGAGAGTGTGTGTTTAAAGCAGATGCTAACATCACTCCCAGGTGTTAGTGGGAAATGCCAGAGGTACACCTTGCTTTCCTGTAGGTACCAATATTGTAAAGTTGAATACTGATTCAAAGTCAGGGTTGTGATCTCTATAGCTGGTTTTATGTGATGCTTTCCTTTCATTTCCTTTTCAAGGTGCACAGAATGGTAAATGCAAGAGAGTTGTTTATTTTTTTAATAAGATCCTTCTTTTTTGAAATAATAGTCCCAAAATCATGCTTGTTCAGACTCAATGAAAAAAAACTTTCTTGTCATCCTCCCTGCTCACCCCCTCAAAAAAAATTCTTTCTCCTGATTTTCCCAAACTACTTCCTGTTTGCCCTGTTTTGAGCCAAACTCAGGAATGATTTTCTCCATCTGTTACACAGAGTCTGCTAGTAATTTCTATTTTGTTAGTTCTTGCTCACGTCTTGCCATATGGTCAGTACCCTTTCCAGTTCTTGGTTATCTCTGAATAAAGGCGCTTAATTCGGTTTATTTCCTTTTTTATGTACTCTTTGGCACTTTATTAAGCAATTTATTATGTAGATGATATACTTAACACATGGCATGTTTTGCATGTGTGTAAACTTTAACCAGGTGCATCCCAGGATGCTTAAGTGTCTGCCACAAATGTTTTCTATGTGAGTTCATGTTGTAGCATTAGGAATCTACAGTACTGTGATGTTGCTTTGTGTCTTTGTACTGGTCATGCTTAGGGTCCATTTCCATTTTTATAGAAATAATTTGGGCACTCATCCATTCCCGTCAAGTCCTGGTATCATCTGAGCTGTTGCTGGCTCTGTCTGCCTGTGCCAATAAGGTTTAATTTGGGTAGCAGGGTTTACCTTTGTAATCTTGGCAGAGTTGTATGTTGAGCATACAAATGGCACTTGCAGGTTTTATTTTTTGAGCTATCTGGGTAAATTTTATACCTGCAAATGTTCATTCAATTGACCTGTGTAAGCATGCATAGATCACAGTGAATTGTCAGAAGCCTTATCTACAGTTGCCATAGATCGTCAGGATGAAGCATCTGCAAGAAAGGTGCTTGCTGCTTAAATTGGAGAAACAAATACAGTTTTAGAAGTTTCTTTTTTTTGGCATCTGAGAAATAACAAGGACCTTGAAATCAGTAATGAAACTTGAATAACTGCAATTCAGCATATGCACCATGTTAGTACTAAGACATAAACTTGCCAGAAGATACAGGCAAAAACATTCATTTAAAATTACCAGAAACAGTTTCTGCTTAGTTGTTGAATGTAGGGTTTGGGTTTTTTTAACATTAGTATATGAAATTGTCATCTCTCCTTTTCTTTTTTTTTCAGTCTGTTTATTTTACATTGTTTGGAAAATCTCCTGGTTAACATGCTGGATTTATCCCCAAACACTCAAAGAAATATTAAACATATGCAGCAAGTTATCGCAGTTTAATAGTGGGGATGAGTGGTACCTTTTTTCTTTCTGACAAAAGGAAACAAAAAAAATCAAAAAAAGATCTGAACTTATAAGTCTACTTGAGTTTATCCCACTCGGGGAGTATTATGTGTCACGGGAGATTCTGAGTTAGGTTAAAGGTGAGCCATGGGTCACCTGACCTGAAAAGCTGATGGGAAGAGACACTGGCCTTTGATTGAGGTTCAGCTGTAAAACAACTGGAAGCAGTAACTTCCCGAACTGTTGTCACTTAATAAACAAGTCTGTCTATACTCTGAAACAGCTCCTGTAAGACCTCTGTAACTGGGTTTTAGTATTCCCGTGTAAAATAAATATTTATACATATCTACTCTGTAGATTGTATTATTGATTACAATATGACTTGTTATTGTTGAGAAGGATTTAGTCTTCTAAATAAATCGGATTGAATAATCTCTCTCATTTTACCTAATGTATAATCTTACAATGTTGGTTTCTCCTTTCCTCCTTAACATATTAAATGTTTGGGGTTTTTTTTCCAGATTAGAAGACTTAAAAATAACCCAATTTATTTTTTTTTGTTTGTTCAAATGTATAAAAAATGTGCCTGCTGCTGTGAGAAGTCTCACGGGTGAAGATTTTCATGCATTGTGCATGGTTCTGGGCAACTGGTTTTGGGTGGCCTACTTGAGTAGGGGGGTTGGTCCAGATGGTCTTCAGAAGTTCCCCAATCTCATCTGTTCTGCAATTCTGTTATTTGGAAATTAGAATTAAACTTTAATAGTGAATTCTAATTTCATTACTTGTCACAGGGAAAAAAATACACTTATGGCAACCTGTTCATTTAGACTTTTCATTGCTTTTCTTCTGGTAAAGCAGTGAATAGAGTGTGATATGAAACCATGGCAATGATCTAAATAGAGCTCACAATTAGTAGATTCTAGACATATATAATAGTAACACTCAGATATTCTGATTAGTGTAAAAACACTTGATGTACTTTGTCGAAAGGTTTATTAAAAATTGTAGCTATGTCCCTTTTGAGAGTATGGTGGAGATGGTCATGAATGTATTCTTTTAAATAATTCTACAGTAACGCTAAAAAAATTACAGAACTAAGTTGTTGACACTGTTTTGTTGTTTGTTTGGGTTTTTTTAACAGTCCACATACTGGGGCGCAGAGTTACCAGCCTGATGTACCCCAAATTCCCACTGCTTGCATCTCTGTGGAAGATGCTGAAATGATGTCACGAATGTCTCTCCGCGGCACTAAGATTGTTGTGCATCTGAGGATGGGAGCTAAGACTTATCCAGACTCTTTATCCTTTAATACTGTGGCAGAGATAGTTGGAAGCAAGTACCCAGAGCAGGTGGGTGAAAATATACAAAGAACTCCTAATTTTTTCTTTAAAAATATGGAAGAAACAAACAAAAAAACCCCAGCTCTTTCAAAGAAATCCCTAAAACAAATAACTTTTATTCGCATGCTCTTCTATATTTTAGACATCTTAGCTTTTCAGTCTTTTTCAGCTAACAGGTTTCGTGGGTATGTTTAGCAGGTGTTGTATGTATGTTTGGAATAAACTGTCTGCACCACAAATTCTGTTTGAACATTACATAATTCTACATTGTTGACTTCCATTTATAAGACTTTTCTTCTTGCTTTCTTTTTTTCTTCTAACTCCTTAGCTAAAAATCATACAAACCAAACTCATGGTGCTGAAGGATTTGTGCCTGGTGCAAGGTCTTCTATGTCAATATGGAATCACTTTTCTGGCAGTATGTTTTATTGTGAAAATGTTGATGCAACAGCAGCAGCATTATTATTATAATTACAGCAGCATTAGAAATCTCTTCTAGGGTACCTACTGATCCACAATGCTTTTTTAAACACTGTGCTTTAATGGTTTCAATGGAGAAGAAGAGTGACTATCTCTGACCTTTAAACTGGGCACAAGATTTTATCTATTTAAGAGATTTTATCTTTTCTGAGATGACAGTTCACTAGCTCTGGCTTGTGGTGTCTATAGATCCTCATTGTTAGCATGAATGTACAGTTTCAGCAGCTTGATCACTGTGCAGGGAAAGAGTAACTTCCCTGATAATTGATTGGTTTACATAATGTCACCTGTGAGTCTAGCTTCATGAAACATGTATTTACCAAGTTAAATGTTCCAGCTTTCTAATTAGGGTGCATTTAATTTAATTTTATGTCATCTGCATTTTTAATGGTGTTTCTAACAGTTTAATAGGCTATCTTCGCTGAATTATGCTTGGTGTATTTCAAAATTTTGCATTTCTATTCAGGTTATGAAGTTTTCAAATGTAGACTTCAAAGATATGTTAAGGTGCTTGCCTGGACTTGATTTTCTCTTTGCTGTCCTGCTCTGTTTCTTTATTTAATGAAGTGGATTGGGATCTCTTCACTACTTCCACTGACAAGCTCATTTTTTTTAAACACTGGGTAAAGGCTCATTTACAAGCCCTCTGCTGATGTTAATAGTTGAGTGGTAGTGGACACACTTTGAAAATGTAACCAAGAAACAGAAAAATAAAACAAGTGAATGTTTAGGTTTTTTTGTATTCAGTTCCTTTTGGAGCCTTAATGGGTGCTTCACCATGCTCATTCCACTTTGTTACCCTGGTAAAAATGGGAGCCATCTTGCTATTAGGCAATAAAATACATTGCAGATCCAAACTCTTACAATGCCCTCTATACCAAAGTGTTTCAAAATGCAGTACAAATCCAGGAGATCAGAAAGATGCCATTTCCACAAACAGTTTTAAGTTTTGAATTGAAAAAACCCAAATACAGATCTCTGAACTCTGTGTGAGAAATCAGCAGTGGGTGGTATTGCTCTTACAAAGGTCTAAAGCAAAACAGTTGAAGTTGAAACCTGTGAAATGTAACTGGTCATAGGTATTGCAGCAAATTATAACTTAAATCCCTGAAACTTAGTTGAAAATGAGGGTTGCTGTAGGACAATGAAGAAAGTGTATGAAGTCTAGTGAAAAGTGATTCAGCTCAAGATGTAACTACACATTTAAGCATACTTGTCTTCATCTATATATTGACCAGAATTTAATATACTGCTTGATTTATAAATAATTCATTAACTTCATGAGATTTTTAACATATTTATTAAAAATCATCACTATGAACTGAAATAATATTTGTCTAACAAGTTTATGTTACAAGCAATATTATTGTTATTATTACAATACATTGAAAGAGAAAATAGTTTAATTTTTTTCTTACCTGTTTAGGGTTTTTTGGGGGAGGGTTTTTTTTTGTTTTGCTTTGGTTTTGGTTTTTTGTGGGTTTTTTTTTGTTAGTTGGTTTTTTGTTTGGGTTTTTTTGGTTTTTGTTTTTTAATTTGACCGCTTTCTCAGCATATCCAGTTCTGTTCCTCCTTTTTCAATCATTTTTCCAAGTGTTTTATNACCGCTTTCTCAGCATATCCAGTTCTGTTCCTCCTTTTTCAATCATTTTTCCAAGTGTTTTATGTGGATTCTCACATATAGCAGTTGGGGTTTGGGGGGGGTAAAACTAGAAAAATGTTAAGGAAAACAGAAGAATAGTAGTTTTTGATATATTTTCCTAAAAGTTTGCTCTTTTTAGACTTAATGTTCTAAAAGTCATTGCTACTGCAAGAAATGTTGAAATCATCAAAATAGATACTCAGAACTGTTCGCGTTGCAAACCTTATTTTAAGGGCCTATGTTTAACTTCATCACATTTGCATTTCCAAGCAACCTAATGCAGTAAAAGAAATGTTATTGCTGCTTTGTGAAGCTTCAAGCTCTCAGGGGTGCATTCATCTTCAGTGGCGATGATGTGACATGAGTGCAGATGTCCTGTGTCTTTTTGAGGCATCTCTGTACCCAATGTACAAGTACTTTTGAAAAATTAACTCACTGATACTTCAGCAGGTTTCCTTCCTGCTTTATCCTTTCTGTTTGGCTGGCCAGTAGGCAGTAAGCAAGTGTTCCAGCTAGAAAAAATGTATAAAGGTGAAACCTACTGCAAGCTGCAACTTTGCAGTATCAAGTTTTCAGGTGGTGTAGAAAGCATCTGAACAGAAAAAGGAAATTAATTTTGTCATGCTGTCAGCAAAGGTCAGCATCACACCAGTGCCTCTGTTCTATTTGTAATTGTATTATTCCTTCTAAGGTAGGAAAGGGCTGTTCACTCCAGACAAGACTCTTCCTGTATCAGAGCAAGTGTGATCGTGTGTGGTAGGAACAGAGACATTCACTATCCTCATGAGAGTTGAAGTCCTTGTTTGGTGCCTGCTGAGGCCTGATTAACCTATAGGTGCCAAAGAAGATGAGCCTGTGTCTATAGGGTAATGAATTCAAGATCCAACTTTTCATCATATAAACAAATGTAAAACAGGGGGACCAAACATGCTATGACTTGATGTCTTGGCAACCTTTCTGAGCTTGGGATCCCATTCTTTTGGTGCTTAGGACAGCAGTTAGAGTAGAAAACCTATGGGTTGTGGGCCTTAACATATTTAAGTCTGTATGACTGCTGACAATTGAGCCAAAGAGTTTGCGACATGACAAAGGTATGGTAGCAGAACCCGATGAGGTCCAGCCTATTGCAGGTTAGAGATATTTGCGGTTCATTCCTGACTTTAATCTTGGAGGAGTATTTGGGCACTCTATTGCACCTAGGCCTGTGCTGTTAGCATCCTTTTGTGCTGTACTGTGTGTTGCTGGGATGTTTTATGTAAACTATGTAAGCTGACACTGGAGACTGACTGACTGACTGACTGAGAAATTCACAAGTTAACTAATGTGGTTTTCATTTCAAATTCAGGCAGAGCTGGCAGTAAAACATGTTTGTCTTCTCATTTTAATACAGATGTAACATGATTGGTCTTAAAGTGCAGCAGCAACTGTTCCCATCTCTGGAGAAATGCTATAAATAACAGCTGTTGTTAATCTGGCTTCAATGTACCTAATGTGCCAAACATGGAACCACAAAATATGTGGTTAACTGAAAAGGTATCAAAGTGGATAAAGTTATAACTCTTCTATAATCTTGACTTTCAGTGTCCTGTCCTTCTGTGTGTTTCTTGGTGTGCAGCACTGTTTTACTTATCCCACAATTATTAAGTGATGGAAAAACCATTTCCTAAGTGCCCTACAAAGTACATGAATTTAATGGCTGATCATTATTATGTGATCCAGGATAAATACTTTA
>VWYI01022047.1:0-26388 GCA_013399455.1 Anthoscopus minutus
AATAAATAAATAACAAAATAACGAAGAACTGATATTACTGAAAGACTCCAGAGGCCCTAAGAACATGTTTTTCTAAAAACTGTTGAGGTATAAGTACAAAATGAGGTATTAGTTACAAAAATGGTATAGAAATATTAGAAAAATGTGAAATATGAATAAGTAAGGAAATGCATGGTTTACAAAGTTTTGTCAAAGGAAAGCAAAAGTATCTTGTGACCAAATGTACAGCAAAGTAAATAGAAATTGTCAGAATATCTTTTTTCTTAGAGCATCCCACATAAAGGCAGTGCTTTTTAGATAGTATACATATAATTGTTGGTAAGTATGAAAATGGGAATAACAGGACCCATAAAAGTAACAAAAAAATTTAGGTAGTTGCAGAAGTATTTTTTTTTCACAGAATACCTGTTCTTTGACAAAAACAGAAATTCCAGACTTCAGAAAATTTGGGGCAAAAATGCATTCTATGACAATTTATAAGTGGATATCACACACATAAATAAAAATCTCCATATTTCCTGGCAAGAGATGTGGACAGAAGTATGGTCTGGAAGAAGAGGTTTCACAGAGCCTAGAGGCAGAGAAAAACATGACTACTCTTATACCTACACTTGAACTATCCAAAGTAGTAGCTGTAGGAACTGAAATATTTTAGTGAGTGTTTGCACTAAAAAGTGAGAGGTGTTTCAGGTCATAATTTTTTTTTTTGTCTTGAGTGAACAATCCAACATAGAACACTGCTAATTATTTCTCTACTATACCTGTTCTAGAAATAAACTAAAAATAAATAAAATTAAACATTTTATTGGAAACCAGAATAAAATAATTTCATTAATCAAAATGAATTAATATTTTATTGTAGTGCACTAAGATATTCTGACACAGTCATTATATTAGATCTTCTAGAGTTTATGAACTCAGAATAATGATGCAAAAATCAATGAAAAACAAACCAAAAAGAACCCACTGAGTACAATGGAAACTTCTGCTTGTTGCATATTGCATCTGATTTAATTGTTGATTTTAATATATACAAAATTACTTCTAAGTAATTTATACATAAAAAGTTCATCAGAAGAGAAATCTTTCTAGGTCTTACAATGCCATAATGTAAATTATACCAAAATTGTGGTTTTGAAACCAATTAATTCAAATAGTGACAGTGATGACTGAGAATGGAATTTTTTATCATTCCCATTATAGAGTTCAATCAATTTCCTTTCATTATTTTGTGTAAAGCAGGCTTCTAAGGTTTAATGCTCACCATTTTGAGGGTGTTTAAATATTACTTTACCTAGTACTGCAACATCCGAACCAAGGACTAGTATTTAATTTTTCATTGCAACTGATTGATTTAATTTTTGATGCTACTAGGATAGCAACCTTATATTTTATGTTGTCACATCAGTTTGAAAATAAAAAGGGAAACAAAAAAGAAATGCAATTACCTTTGATGAAGAATTACAGTTCTTTAAATCTTAATAAGTCTGCAGCCAGAACTCTTGATTTTTTTTCAATACAGTGGAAATAGGAAGTCATTAAGAAAATTACATCAGAATTCTTAAAAAAAATGGATAAAAATGGTTGAGAAAAACTATGATCTCAATGATCCAGAAGATTATTGCTTCAAGTTTGGCACTGGCTGTGATGATCTTGAGAAAGACATTTAACTGCTGAACCACTAACACTTGATATTGGCTTTTCTGGATTACATCACTTGATGTTGAGAATACTTTCAATTTAACTATGCGATCACTGAATGTATTAACTAGAAATAGTATTTATTGTATGTTGGGAATGATGAAAGTTAGACAAGAAAGTCTCACAGACGTATGCTTGGCAGAAAGATTTTTGAATGTGGAAGAAGGAATAGAGACTGAAGCAAGATTTGATATAGAAGAAAAGAACTGCGGAGCCAGTCTTGCTGGATAACTAAGAAGGCAAAGGGTATATTAGTTAGAAAGAGGTTTTTATGACTTAGAGCAAAGGATAAACCCACCTCAAACAAGAAGATGTTTTTACCAACATGTTTTACCAAGATATTTTAGCAGAAAGATAGCACAGAAAAACAAGTCAGCTGATGTTGCAAGTAGAAAAAATGTATCAGAATTTTCCACTGCCAGAAAACTGAAAAACAACTTCTAGTGTAAACTGTAATGTACTAACTTTTAGTGACTGGCGAATAATGACACAAATATGGTAATTATTGTAGTTATTATAGGCTATAGAAAAAGGTAAATGTTTAGATTGGTTATTCCGTATTAAGATGCTCAGGAAAAAAAACTATATAATGTATTGTAACCTAAATGAAAGGGTCTCCAGGCTGGCCGGCAGCTGAGCTGGCAGCTGCAGGAACGGGCTCTGTTGCCCATGACCCTAAACTACTGTAATAAACTGCATTTTGAAGAAGTACCCGGAGTCCTGCATCTCTCGTTTCAGTTGTTACAATTGTATTTTATTTCAACATATGTATCAAAAAGCAGTCAGAATTCATATGTAGATTCTTCTACTTTTTATGGAAAAAAAGACAATACTCTTTCCTGTGCACAAGAGGCCTAAGGAGATGTGCTGCTGAAGATGCTTGAACAATTTATACAGTTCTTTGTTTGGGGTTATCACAAGATTATGCCTGCAGCAGAGCAAGGGCATATCTTCTGGAGGAGGGATCAGGAGTGAGGGGAAAGGCATGCAAAATATGGAGATATTAATATTTTAGTAGTGGGATATTGTTGTGGGGTTTATATCTACTTTTGAAAAATATCATTTTGCCAAAGCAAAAAAATGGTACAGTGCCTTTATTTACTCAGATAAATATTGGATAATTCATTATTAGACAAGTTATGTGCTATAAGAACCCTTTCTGGCAGACCCAGTCCAGCCCAGATATCACTGGAAGCATATCATAAAACATTGTCTGTTGCAAGTAATAGCAGTTACTGGGCCACAAGGTTGCATGCTCATTTAGCTTGACTGTGGAGAGCAGAGCTATTAAGTTTTGCTTTCCATTTTCTTTGTTTTCCCACTGATTCATCAACTGTCAGGTTGTCTCTTATTTCTCAAGTTCAGCCCTTTCCTTGAGACTTTATTCCTTCCATACTTGTGCAAAGATGGTCCTCTTAGTCTTTGATATGTGCAGTTGAGATAGGAGACAAAATTGGTTGTAGGGATGATGCCAATTCTGACATTTCCTGTTGCGGTGGGTTTTCAATTTATTCTTGTAAAAATTATGTTTATAATGGTTCCATCCGAGTTATTCCCCCTGTGGTTATATTGGTTTGTTCCTATTCTTTTACCCTGATCTTTTACCCTGCCCATACCAATGTCAATCTTCCAGACCCATGTCCACTCCCCTGTCATATTATCCCCAAACCACCCCTTTTCTTCCAGAGAGTTCCCTATCCATCACCCAAACCACTCCCCTAGCCCCTTCCCACTCTCTGGAATTCCCCTAATCCTTTTACCCTTGTTGGCCCTTTCTAATGTCCATTATGTTATCCCGCCACCATGCTCTTCCCTGGTTGGTTGCCACCAAGACCCCCACTCTCCGTTATAATAAGGTGTTCAAGCTGTTCTCGACGCTCTGGGGCGCAGCTCCCTTCAGGTTGTTAACAAAGTTGTTTTTACTGGAACAGCTGCTTCGAGAGTCCTCCTTCGCCCGCACTTCAAAGGACAAGGCTCACAAGAGAGCAGAGCTCTCTGTTTTCCCGGTCACTGCCCTCAGGCCAGGTGGCTCCTGCAATGGGGTATTGCCTGGGCCTGTAAGGGAGCCCTGACTGCTGGGAGCATCACCTGCAGGGCTGGTGACCCGCAGGATCGTCAGTTTCGAGGCGATTTCCCTTGCCCACCTTCCAGGCAGGAAGATAATTTTCTGCCAAAATCTGACAGAATAGTACTTTTGTTCTTAAGTAGTAAAAACTATTTCACTTCCAAAGGGGAAAAAAAATCCCTAGGATTAATCTATGCATTATCTGGTTTTAATTTCTCAAGTTTTAAATTCCCTGATGGTCCCTTCCAAAGCTCTGAGAATGTATGCAATTATTTACTTATTTTCTTACTTCCTTTGGCAGTTTTCTAGAGTTCTAATCAACACATTGAGTAAGAGTTGTTGCATAACAGAATTAACTAATTTCATTGTAATTCATTATTTCTTTTTCCTAAATTATGGAGAAAATATCACTATGTCATAAACTGACAATTCAGGTTTAACTTTGATATTTATTTTCCTATAAGACATCTTTGACATCACTATTATTGACGGAATTAAAAAATAAATATACGTATATTTTGTGGGAAGTGTACTTATTTTAGAAGACAATGTGTGAAAATATAGTGAGAAGCATAATAATTCATCATTATATTTCTTAAATAACTGGCAGCAGGATGGGAAGGATGATAAAAATGCCAGCTGTTCCCAGTTAAGCATTTCATATGGGTTGAACTTCTATTGATTTATTTATTCTGTAATTCACTTTTTTTTCTCAAAGTTTTGCAGTAAGAGGAGCTGTAGTCCAACATGAGGAGCAAGGTCTGATTCTGCCTGCAATGAAAGTTTTCTTTTGTGGCTCTGAACCAGGTACACAGTATGTCTTATGATAGCTATCATCCTGATTAAATTTTAATCCTCCAGACAGGATCATACCTGAGGTTTGGAATACTTTCAAAGTGTAGAGATGTATGTGACAGTTTGATATCCTTGGACTTTTTCCAAGAGGGTCACATTTTAGTGACTGCAGAACCTCAAACATTTCAGATAAATCTGTATCTGTAAACCTATTCTTAGTTAATAAAAAAGTTTAAATTAGCTGTGTCTGCAAAAAATTTGTAAAATCCATAAAAGTATTTTAAAATTCTGATATTTCTGGTGGTTCGTTTGTTTATTTTATTGGGTTTTTTTGTGTATGTTTTTTGTTCATTTGTTTTGGAATTTTTAATTTCAGTGAAGATACATAATTATGTATAGAGTTTAAAATTTAAAGTATTCTTAACCTAACTTTTAATGGAGTTCAATGTACAAGTCTTGTAGAACAGGTTAACTGCATATCCCTTGTAACTGAAAAAAATATATATGGGTATATCTAAGGGAATGAACAAGGTGATCTATGATACTTGGTGGGAAAACACACCCTCCCCTCCCAAGAAATATAAACACGAAGTAGGAGAAGCTAGGAAGTATATAAAAGCATGTAATAACGAGAATTGAGATTTTGTATTTTAAGATTTATTTTGCAATTTATAAAAACAAATTTTAGTTTAGAATTCAGAAAAATTCTACAGTTTTATATCTCATCTGTAATCCATTCAAATGCCTCACACAGGAATTAAATGCAATAAAATTTTGACATTATTTTAAAAATGCATATTCTGGTGTATGCAAGTCAATATTAGTTTAATGGCT
Organism: Anthoscopus minutus; assembly: GCA_013399455.1. Lineage (NCBI taxonomy): Eukaryota > Metazoa > Chordata > Aves > Passeriformes > Paridae > Anthoscopus > Anthoscopus minutus. The sequence continues at coordinate 5,396 of VWYI01022047.1, forward strand.
ATCAAGCATTATAAAAATGCTTGACATTAAGATTGCCTTCTATGGCCTCAACTGGTTTTAAAGCAAAATGGTTTTATAATAACAATACCACCTTCTTGATTAAAATTCTACAAGATTTTTATATTGGATTAATGCTAAATGTGTAAGCATATTTAATTCATCAGTCAAGTTCCAGGCAGCTAATTCAACATTAGCTTTGTAACAGAATGTCACGTGCTGTTACTCCGCAGAGTGCTCTGCATTTCCAGTAGCGTAAGTCATTAATATGTGCTGGCAACACAGTTGGTCAACGAACCAAGGCCCAGGTTCTTATTTTCAGGCAATGACTTGATGTCTTTGCATGTTTAACAATCAAGTTTTGAGCACAGCATATGGCGAGAAACGACCGCCAGTTTGTGTTTTTAACTGCTTAATTTATATGTTTTGGTTTTCTATTCTTGATTATATTCATTTCCCTTCAGAAGTCTCATCAAGAATAAGAATCCTGTATGCTTTCCAGTGTTCAGACACCTGCTTGGTGGATAACACATTTGAATTGAAATCAGAATTATTTAGTGTTAACTGCAGCTTTTTCTGAATCCATTTCATCTTGTATCAAAATTACTGAATTTTATCTTCTTTTATAAAACACACTGAGGTCTATGAATAAAAATATTTCCCAAGACTTATAATGACAATTGTCATTCTTTGTTCTTAAGACAGTAAGAAAGAGTGGAATGGATACAATATAGGGATGAATGCAATGGGTCCATACTCACACACTTGCTCACTGGCAGAAGAGAGACAATTTTGCCTTGCTTCTGGATTAATTTACAAGGAAACACACTGTATTTATCTTAGACATTGTACCTTCTCAGAGTATGTCAAGAATTTTACTGTACGTCCTCGAGTAATACTTCTGAAAATAAGCAACTTCCCAATAGAAAGGAAGATTGATGTTTAGAACTGAAATGCTCTTCATATTTTGCAGTAGTTGAACTTGCGTCTTTCCAGCATGTGTATCTTCTTTCAGTGATACTTTCAAGCAGATGTAATATTCAGTAACATTTTCCGGTGTCTTTTTGTTAGGGCATTGCTTCCCTAAAAAGCACTGAACCAGCACATCTGCTGTCCTACAGCTCTAGGTCTGCTCCTAGCACTGTCAAGTCAGGCAACAGAACCTTATAGTTCAGTGAGTTCTTTATAGCAACAGAACATATCAACTTTTCCCAAATCCTTTAATAATTCTGAATTCAGAATAGTATCAACTCCAGAAATTTTGTAAGGATGACTCCAAGTATTTGATTTTTGTTTAAGAAGTTGGTTTTCTCTGGAAGGGTGTTTTTAACTTTCCTTGGCAAGCATAAGGTTCAGGAGCCCAGCCAATATAAAATCTCACATATGATGAAATATTTCTTTATAACATATATCCACTTTTCCAGTGCCTTTTAATCTTTAAATTATCATTTTTTTCTTCTTTTTTGTCCTTACTATGTTCCTACTCCCAATTGAAGGTCTTAAGGTGACCTTTTTCCAATAAATAGATGATCCTTTAAGCTCTTGAATGTAAAACAAAGAAAGACCAAGTATCCTCCCTTGCTTCCTGAGTGGGCAATTTCACTTGAAAGGGATGTTTATATAGAGGAATGATACTGAACTGTAAATTTCAGGTTAAGTGACCATTTACTTTTTTTTCCACCTACTTCTATTCCTCCTTCCATGAAATATAATGCAGTTGCACTTGTTACATATAATTTATAATTGCAGTTTTATTTGTTTTGCAGTAGCATTGCTATGATGTACTCTCTTAGGAGTTTTCACTACATTGGCAAACTGATTAAAAAATTATAAGGAATATGAAGGTGTAGGAATTTATTTTCTACTTAAAATTTCAGTTTCGAAATACAGAAGATGTTGTGCATACTTTGATAAGAAAATAGGCTAATAAAAAAGAAAAATAGTCTAATAAAAAAAGTTACTTAAACTCTTGTCCATATTTGTTGTCAACCAAAATGTATCAATAAAAATTGTATTTTTACCCTAAATATATATACATGTTAAGCAAATACTAATACAAACACAGAAAAAATCTATTTAAGTAAGAAATAGGACTCATTTTTTTTTCTTCTAGTTGTATTGCTACATTTCCAATAAATTAAACAATATTTTATACAAAGTGTATTCAAGTACCAATTAGTTCACCCGTAGACTGAAATAATGTTTATCAAATAACTGTTTAGTTCAAGAAATTGCAATTAACCATTTTTAATAAATAATGACACCTTAATGCATCAGCAGCTCATTGACTGTACTGTCATTTTTTGTGGAGTAAGACGTTCAAATACAAAGCTTCAGGCTCAGCCAAAATTTTTCACCCTGAAAAAATGTTATAGTCATTATAGAGTGTTAAGAAATTCAGTGAATGACTAAGTGATAGACCATCAAGGAATAATAAGATTAGATTGGAGGACTTATTAAGCATTTCTTTTTAACTTCATTGTCACATGCTTTCTCTGATTCTCTTGTGTTTTGAGCAAGGAGATCAGAAAGGACTTTTTGGACAGATAGTGATCTTATCTCTGAGTTGTAATTCATATGCAGTCTTTGCTCAGAATTACATTTGTGCAATATGCACTGACTTTTGCATTCCCTTCAGAAATGGTTTTAAGAGCAGGATCAAGCAAAATCTCAAAATATGTCATTTCTCTCCCCGCTATGGTTATACTAAATGCACTTCTGCAAGATGCTAATGGACAAGGTGTCTCAAACCTCACATCATAGCTCTGTAAGAGTGAGGCCAGCCTCAGCTGCTGAGGACAGGTCTCTTAGGATAGATAACTAGTTGTGCAAAAGATGGAAATTAATTTATAGTGAGAGATTAAACTCAATAATTTAAATTTCAGTGAATATTTGGAGCCAGAAACTTTCTCTGTTAGAAATTAGAACAGAAAGCAGGAATGTTTTCCTCTTTATAAGCTGTAATATAAAACTATTTCCTTTACGTTTAAGTAACATGGAATGTGGTAGTTGTGCTTATAGTAACTTGTTTTACACAATAATGCAGAAGGGAAATAGGCAAAATACTATATTCAAATAGTGCATGTGTAGTGCAGTTTACATTGAAAGGGTAAAGGGTACCGTTCTATTATAACAGCAGAACCAACCATAGGTTGGGCAGGAAAGTTAAATTAATTATTGTAATGGTATAAACAGAATAGAAGGCATTCATTAACTGGTGTAATCAGGAAAAAAGTTGCTTTGTGCAGGTTATGCTATATTTTACCTCTAGAGATGATTTTTTGGTTTCCTTGAAGCTCAACTGAAGAAGTAAAACTAGACAGACAAGACTATCAGGTGCGACCTAACCTTATTTATATTTTTAAAATAGCACCTGCTGTTGTAGAAGAAAGGTGTTGTTATAAGTAGATATTAAAAAATTGGGTCCCAAAAATAACAGACAAGGGACGAAGGCCAATACAATTAATTTGTTTAATTTGCAAGCAACAAAGAGACAGGGATACAACGCGTTGGGCAGCCGACAGAGTCCAGGCTCTCAAAAGCCAGTCTGCAACTCCTTCTCATAAGGTACAGCTTTTTATACTTTTTCCTTCTGAAAATCTCCGGTTGGCGATTGTAAGGGGGATTCTTCACTCCCCCCCCTTCTTGGTTATTGTTTCAGGGAGAGTTTCTGTTTCTTGTTGGTTTTAGCTCTTGAGATAACTCTTTTTGCATTTCAAAGCTGTTTTCTTGTTGCTGGAATTTGGACCTTCCTGATTTCTTAACTTTTCTAACAAATGTTTTCTCTCTCCCTGGCTTTGGCTTAGAAACTGATAGGGCTACATTCCAATGCTAATTGTTTGAAGTCTGAGTTTTAACTCTTTGCTTTCTAACCAGGGCTCAGTTTAGATTTCTGCAACTTTTGCATTTCCTTGGTTTTCTTTGCTTGGGAAATATTTTTGGGAAGGAGTCGATGTTCTCTCTCAGATGACCCTGTATTTTCTGTATTGCAGAAATGGTTTCATGATCTTCTGAAGAGATAACTTAATTAAAATAGGTAGACAAATGGTAATACACACTAGCAGCTAAAACAAGTTCTAATACACACTGAACAAATTAATAAGAGACGGAGTCTATTACAGGTGTCATTTGTTCAAATTCTTGAGGTTTATGGGTCAATTCTATGACTCTTAAAAGAGGATTAGGTAGTCCAATAGCTAACAGGTCAGTCAAGGATTTCCCTGTTACACATAAGCTTCACATGTTAAAACTTAACCACTCTTTTTCAACACCTTTATTCACAAATGTCTCTTATTAGCAGAAATATAGCTATAGCATCTCAGGGAGAATTATCCAGGAATAATCTGTTGGAATTACATTGTTACATGAAATATCTTAATCATTTTCAAGCCAGAAAATTTCAGTGTTGTATTTTTCCTGTCAGGAGAGTTGAAATGATGGCCCCTTGGGTCTGCTTTGGAAGTCCTAAGTTTTATTCTCTTTTAGAGCAAAAAAAGACAATGCATTGGAGAACAGAAAATTTTATCAGTATCCAGGTTGTTCCATATTATGCAACTTATTATCTGATGGGCTAGACACAGAAAAGTATTAAGTCTTTTCCTTGGGCTTCCTGTAACATGTCAATATACTGTAAGCTACAAAAGATACCAAAGGTTTGTGGCAAAATGTTAGCATTTTCTTGTTAATTCATTTTGTGACCTTATTGCAGACTTCCCGTACCAAAAGGGGACATACAGGAAGGTCATGCAGTGATAGGACAAGGGGGAATGGCATCAAACTGAAAGAGGGTAGATTTAGATTGGATATTAAGAATGAATTAATTACTGTGAAGGTGGTGAGGCACTTGTCTTGGTTTGTAAAACAGGTATCTGTCAAGGAAGGCAGGAAGCTCCCTTGAAATGAAGAAAAAGAAAAATGTAAGCCCCCACCCTTTGTCTCCAAATTATTGTATTTCGAAAACACGGGCCTCTCAGGCAGAGATATGGGAACAGGAATAACAGTTCTTTACTAATATATATAATAAGGTAAACCAACAACAATAACTACAGTATTAACAACAGAACAGAACAGGGACCCGTCTTGGCCGAGACGGGAAAAGTGGAGGAGAGGCGGTGCCTCACAAACCCCTCAGCTGGCACTCAGTCCCAGAGCTCCTGCAGGGCTCTGAGGAAAACACCTCGCTGGAATGGCAGGGATGAGCAGAAAGTCCCAGGCCGGTGTATGAGGTGGATCAGCAGCTCCACGGTGGCAGCTGGGGCCGCAGCACATCTGGCAGGACATGGGAGCGAGGGCCACAAACGGAGAAGAAGAAGGAGGAGAAGAAGCAGCTGCTCCATCTGGATGATGGCAAAAATCTCTTCTCCCAGCAGAAACAGCTCCGAGAGTGTCTGTCCCTCTCTCCCGCCAAAGGACCCAACAAGCCCCGCTCCCCCCTGGCCCAGCCTATTCTTTGTCTTTTTTAAGCACTGAAGATGTACCAACCATCAAGGCTTTTCTCTCAGCTAAATGGGGAAAAATTCCATTAGCTAAGAAAAGAACATGAAGAAAAAAAAAGGACACCTAACCCCCAAAAGCACTGAAAGAGTTTTCCCAGAGAAGCAGAGGTTGCCCTATTGCTGGAAGTGTTTAAGGCCAGGCTGAATAAAGCTCTGAGAAACCTGGTCTAGTGGAAAGTGTCCTGGCCTCTGGCAGGAAAGTTAGGACTAGGTAATCTTCACTATTTCTCCCAACCTAAACCATTCTGATTTTCAAAAAGAAGACAATGCATATAGTAATCTGAAATGCAGTGGACTATTAGGTACTTGAGACAATGATTTAAAGTTTCTACAAGAAAAATAAATGTGTTAAGAATGAACAGATGAAGATAAAATAATGCTTTCCCTTTAAATAAGAAGCAATTAATTTTTGCCTTTTGTTTCCCCCACACATGGATTTTAATTACCTCTGAAAACAGCAGATCAGTATAAAGGAGAATAGAATTTCCTTTCTTTCAATATTGTAGGGCTGAAAAATGCTATTTGCAATGTCTTTTAGGATACTTTTTACAAATGTAAAACATAAAACAATTTCATTATCATGTGATCAAACATCAGGGCCATAAGAAATCATCCTGGATTCATCTAATATAATTTTTTTCTAGTATTCAAATTAAATGTTTCTTTCAGGGTCTTGTTAAAGGGAAATTTTTCTATATGCATAGCAGGTAAGAAAGAAATAAAATTAATATAAATAAATATATGCCCTGTGTGATAGTGAATATATTCTGTGACTATAATCTATGCTTTATTATTTTTAACTTGTGTGTGGTGAGAAAGCTGAAAATCTATGTGCTATATGTACTTTTGGGGTGGCAAGGACATTAATTAAATCAATGGGAAGTCCCTAAAAAGCATATATGATAAAGTTTTATCAGCTTTTAAATTTTATTGAAGCATTTTTGTTATCTTTTGATAATTCTCAGGATCACTAGAGGTTTGCAGATTTCTTTCATTTGTGGTAATATGCTTTTTGGGGGTTGTGTATTTTTCCTTGGTTTGTTTTTTTATTTGTTTGTGGGTTTTTTCCACCAAACTCAGCCCTGGCCAGCCTGATTGAATCTGATTTTCTCTGTCATTGAGTTGATATGTTTAAACTATTGCCAAGCCAACTTGACCTTTAATTATTATGGATAGCAATCATTATCCTGATTCTGCATTTTTGGAGGAGGATTGTATTTATATATTATATTTAAATTACTTCACTTAAATGAAGAGAAAATGTATTCTTAATAATACAAGCTGCCAAAATCTATAAAGACAGAAAAGAAGAAGGGATAAAACAAGATGACATAACTTCCAGCCAGTAATCTTTTGTTATGCAGTTTATACATACATATTGTACATACATATTGTAGCTGTATAAAGACAGATGTTGATAGGAATCAGTGAAGTGTGGTTCTTATTGCATGCAATATGGTTTTTACAGTATTATCTTACTGGCAATAATGATGAGCCGTAAGCTGTAGATGTAGAAATAAAATGCTGGTATGGATATCAGTAGTAGTTGCTGTTGCATGAGATTCCTCAGGGATTCTACAGGCTCTCTAACCATGCCAGGCAGCTCAGGGGAAAGATGGTTTATTGTTAACAGGGACAGAACTCCGTTAAAGGCTGCCAGCAGGCATCAGCCTACAATGTGCTCTGAGACAGAGTGGAAAGAAGGGGATGTGCATGTGAGCGTGGGGGTAGTGGGGAGGGTGAGGAGAAGGAAGAGATAGGAAAAGGCCAGAGAGGGCCAGCAAAAAGAGAGATAAAGAGAGTAAGGAGAGTTGAGAGTTAAGAGAGAGCAAAGGAGGATTAAGAGTTAAGAGAACGGAGAATTGAGAGGGTGAGGTTCTTCTTACAATACATTATACCTCTTTCTATAATGAATATTCTAATTTATACTAACCTAGCAACACACAACATGAAATCCAAGGCCTATAGGCCACACACATATAGGAAACACAGCCTATAGGAGTGACTCTATTATCCTATCTGAATTCACATTCCTCAGATTCTTGTCCAGCCTGGCTTTTGTCAATCAGCATCAATGGCTTATATCTCAAAACTGACTTTCATTTCTATTTCGGGCAGAGGTTTCATATTCTCAGAATCTTCTGCTGAAATATTATATTTATAGGATTTCTCTATTTTAGCTTCTCCAACATTAAGCCTTCACATGGTTTTGTATAAATGTGGGTGTTGAAATCGTAGGACCTGCTTGCCTTGTATCTGTTGCTGTGGAGAAGCAAGTGGAGTCAACATTCAGGCAACACAGTCAAACCTCCACTCCACACCTACCATGGCTAGCTCAGCGATTGAGGCACAGAAAGGCTCTTTGGCAAGGTTTTATTCCACCAATGTGTCGCAGTCGGCGAAGGGAATCCTGGCCAGGATAAGAGAATGACCACGTGGTGTGGGCTGCTTATAAAGGGGGAAGGGGTACGGGGTGGGGCTAAGGGCTGGGCTGAGGGAATTGGTCTCCGAGGAATGGGTCTCCAGGGAGAAGGCAGGAAGAAGGGAAAACTAGGGGAAGTTGCAACACAAAAGTCCATGGGGGAGTCTGTTTATCCCCTGAGGGCTAACTCTATGGTGAGTAGTTACTGCTGTTTCCAGGGCTGGGGGCCTGGGAGTTGACACAGACGGGAGAGTTCATGGGAAGAGTATTTCTAATATTCAGCCTGCTGTTTTTCTGAAGGAAGAAGAAGAATATTAGATCCCTAATTTTACATATTTACTATGTTGTTTTTTAAAATCTTGATAACAGTACATAGAAATATATTGTCTTAGGGTGACGTTATGATGCTTGTATCCCCAATCGTGTGTTCTGTTTATGCTGGATATTGTGTTCTGTGCCTTCAAGACTGGCTCTGAAGAGTGAGGTTTTGTTTTGGTTTAGTTATCAGTCTGCTCACTCCTCCAACAGTTGGTGGGACACAGAGATGGGGCAGTAGGTAGTGCAGCTTTTGCTTTTTGCTCTGCTTTTGCTTGGCTCTGGCTTCTGCTTTGCTCCTGCTTTACTCTTGTTTTTTGGCTTCTGCCTGTTAGTTAGTTTAGCTAAGAAGTCTGAATTTTTTCCCTGGACTCTTCTTTTTCCTTTCCCCTTTTCTTTGGAACCATCCAAACCTGCTCTGGACTGGGACCTGGGAAACACCAAGAGTCTGCACCCTGTGGCCTGCAGCAGCTGCCCCAGTGTTGGAGGGACTGATAACAGAGCGACCACTCCCAAAAGAGACTTTCTGAATTTGTCATCTTTTTCATAGCAGTGAAAGAGTTTTGTTATCCAGTATTGTTCATTTTGTGTGCTGGGCGGTGCTTTCCCTGTTAAATAAACAGGTTCTTCCCACTTCTCTCCCGAACTGGCTGGGGGGAGGTGCCATGTGGGTTAGTTGTCTAGAGGGGCCCCCTCTGGAGATTTTCTCCCAAATCTGCCCTAAAGCAGGACATTTATCTATACAAAATGTGTCCCACTTTGAGAAGTGAAAATTTTATTTTACATTTTTCTTTCTCCTACAGCTTGGCTGTATTGTACTGTACACCTGAATAGCTCTGTCAACTCCAAACGTACAGAGTAAAACTTTTTTAGTCCAAATAAAGTTTACAAATCATATCCTTTATCTGTATTCAGGTTGATACAATACTTCACAGGTAAGCATAAATAATGAGCTTTTGCCCCTAATGACTGCAAATTTATGCTAGGCATGCCAGAGAACTCCACAAAGAGAGGAAGCAAGGCCAAGAGGTGTCGGATGTGTCATAGAATAAGTGGTATTTTTTCAAAACTTTTTGTCACACTCAAAATATATAGATTTTAAGAGAAGGTCTCAGATGTAGTAATTTTTGCCAAATAAACAAGCTTTAACTGTGGCACTTTATAGTCAATTTCTTCAGCATTAGAGTAAGGCATAATTATGTCCAGATAGAAGAAAAACCTACAATATCTATTATTTCTCTTTCAAATGCATAATAAACTATTGATTTAAATCTGCATCATTTTAACCAACAAAATAAAGGAAACTGTTTTGACAAAGACAGCTGCATAAGATGTATAAATGAGTCGAATATAAAGACAGGAATAAAAAGTAATAAGTGATAAAAAACATATGAATTATTCCTCAAATAAATTATTTTTAATAATGAATAAATATTTTCTAGAACTGGAATTATTTTAGAATTTTGATGTGGAAATTTCGTGCAAAGAACAGCAATGACTATGAAAAAAAGCAGATGAAATTAAGTCATAAAAGAAAAAATGTTCTGAGCAAATGACATATTCAGTGAAATTAGTCTCATCCAGACATACATAAATATGAAGTCTTGAAAAAACACTAAGGAAATAAAGCTTATTTTGAATTGTTTGAATTTCACATCTTATTTGGCTTTGATAAATTTAATCTTTATTTTATAGAAATAAATTTGTTTTCTTTTCCTTCAGTAAGTCAGATATTGAGAGATTTCAAACTGTTCTGGGTAAATTCTTGCAAACTGTGGAAAATCTTGGAAGTAAGAACACGTTTCAGAACTTAATGAAAAAAATATTTTCTCTTTGCAATCACTTTTCCTAAAATTGACCTCTTTCCTCTAAGGACATGAATCCTGTCATTCCCCTGAGAAACCTGCTTCCTTTTTCTCATGGAGGGTTAAGAGATAAAAAGAGCCTTTTTTTCTCACAGTGCTGAGTATAAGCACTCCTGCCCATAAGGCAAACCTTCTCACAAATGGTCATTCACAGAGCCACAGGAATGATATCCTGTCTATTCTAAGAAAAAAAAAAACCCAGCCAACTAAAAAACAATAACATACCTGTTTACATTATTGTTTAGGTATAAATAGGTAGCTTCAACAGGCTGAATATGATTTCCTATTGATGCTTCTCTGTCACTAGTGTTATCATTGCATCTACAAATTAATTTCAATTAAGGTAGCACTGCAGCAGTTTTTCTAAGAAGTCTTTGGTCTGGAAGAGGAGTTGAAATCTATTGTAGATGGGCACGATTGGTTTAGTCTGAAGTACCACACAGTAAGATGCACAGAGTGGGGAACAAATAGGAGAAGTTTGGGATCTGCGTATTATGTTTACTTTGAGGTGAAAGAGATGCGGTGGGATAGGTCACACAACTGGAATGATACACTGAGTGGATATAACATTTTTAGAAAGAACACGAAGAATAAGTGAGACTGGGGAGTCATCCTTTTGGGAAAGAGCAGAAGGAAGTAATGGATACCTTGGATTGGATGATGAGCCACTTAAGAGTTTAGGATTAGTGGGCAAACCAAAATGCGTAGTCTTGCGGTAGGTACATCAGTGGCAACATCCTGACACAGATTATTAAGGATCAGATGGTAAAAGATGAACTCTTCTGAACTTGATATTTAAAAAATAGAGAGAGTTCTGGTAGGAAATCAGAAGGTTGGGGCAGCCTTGGCTGCAGTATTTAAGACAGGGTGGAGTTCAAAATCCTGGGATAGAGATGGGAGTGGAAAACAAAGGTAAAAAAAATCCAGGATCAAAGCCTTAAACTTTATACAAATAGTTTTAGGCCTCTTTGGAGAATTACATGATATAAATTTGTAAAGAAAAGAGGTGTCCAGGAGAATCAGTGGATTTCTTCTCTTTTGTTCCTTTTTATTTAGGGATTTTTTTTCCCCCATAAATTGCTAGGAAACACTAATGACTGGGTACTTAAGAGAAAACAGAAGAAGTGGCCATGTTCAGGGGAGGAGAGCATCTGTTTGCACTTCTCTTATCTGGGCAGGTAAAAGATGGGACTGGGGCAGCTGCTCTCCTTCTCTCTCAGCTTCAGAAGAGGACAGTCAGAGCTGCTGCTTGGGGAAGGGAGTTCGCTGCTGCTGCCAGAGCCCAGCCCAGAGGTGCTTCTTCTGTTGTGGGGTGAGCCTCTGCTCATGAGAGCACCCACTGACCCGGGACCTTATCCACACCTTCCTCACTAAAAGAGGGACCTATCACCATCTGCTTGGGTGCCCGGGATCCTGAGCTCGCCACTCCCTGCACTGCTGGGATCCAGGCTGCCACTGCCCCTGCCACTTCTTTGGCACTGCTCCAAGCTTTTGCTGCACTGTAACCCCGCACCTCCTATCTGTGGAGACATCCTGCCGGCCCAGGATGTTGCTGTTTCTGTAAGTCCTGCTGGGGCACCGGGATCAACTGCCCCAGGGGGGTTTGTGAAGCAAAGCTCTCAGTCCATCCCTTCCCGTCCTCTCCGAGCTACCATTACTGTGTGCTACCCTGGCTCACGTCACAGTGCCCCCTGCAGCCGCGGGGAAATCATCGCACCTGCCCAGCCTACTGGGAGGACCAGCGCCCCTGCCGGACGTGCCCAGAACTTCATCGAAGGGAAAGCACCCGCGGTCGAGAAGGACGTCACTGGGTTCTTGGTTCTGTTTGGTGTTAATGCTGTAGTTGCTGTTTGTTTGCTTTATTATACATTCTAGTAAAGAACTGTTATTCCTATTCTCATATATTTTCCTGAGAGCCCCTTAATTTCAAAATTATAATAATTTGGAGGGAATAAGCTTTACATTTTCCATTCCAAGGGAGGCTCCTGCTTTCCTCAGCAGACATGTGTCTTTCAAACCAAGACAGAGGGATAGGTTTAGAAAGTCAGCCCCATCTGGAGTTGTAGCTGGCAAGGGGCATGAAGGGTAAAAGGAGGGAATTCTATAGGTATATCAAGAAAAATATCTTCAAAAATAAATGCAACTGAACTTCAAGTCCTGCAATTTTCAGATGTTATTTGACTCCATTCATACATTTGGCATAAAATATACTGTTTTATTTAACTATTCTGAAAATGTTTTAGTAACAGGAAGTGAAACTGCTTTCTAGACAATTCTAGAGGAATTAATTGTAAGTAATAAGAAGGAAAGAAAACAAAGCTCAAAGATTTGGTGATTTTACCTTTTGTTACTCTCTGGCAGATTGGTGAATGAATCAATAGCTCTGACTGAATTTTGTGTAACTTTTAAAAGAAATTATTTACTTAATGATTGAACTAGAATGCCAACTGTTTTGTAGAACGTGAGAAAACGTATAGGCCATAGTTTAAAAGAAGGGCTATTTTATTTTGATTATATTTTCCAAATGTTTGGAGTTTTCCTTTGTTCTATCAGAAAGCCACGCATCCAAACAAAATATGCAAATTCAGTTACTCTCAGGTTAGACCCAGTCCTGTTTTAATGTGTCACAGGGTGTGTACATTAGCTGTTTCACAAACAAATCAGAGAACTGCTATTTAAACTTGGTATCTGAAAGAATGATAAAGGCTGAGTTAACAGACCTTTTTTTATGCATGATGTTTAGAGATAGAAAATTCAGATGCTTTTGATCACATGATTGCAGATACCTTTGGAAACTGCACTATTAAACAAAAAAGGATTATATATTCCTAACACAATGAATAGCTGAATATTACTGTGCTATCACCATTCTTCCGCACAGGACTGTTCTCAGAATGACACACAGTACTTTCTTTGCTGTTAACCGGACTGATCATCTATGTGTTGATTCTAGACATGCTCAAGATTTGCAAAAAATTATGGGTGACATTCCATTTTGGATTACTTGATTAGCGACAGTACTCAGGAGAAAAGAGAGAATTTCCACAGTTGAAACTGACTGGCAGAGGCATCTAAGAGTGCTTGAGAAATGTGGGATTATGTCCAATAATCTCAGGTAGTAGCAATGAGGGTGATACAAAAATGGAAAAAATAAAGTTAATATACAAAACTAAACAAACAGCTCCCCATATAAAGAAAAAAAAATATTATTTAAAAATAATTACAATACAGCATTTGAAAAATCAAATTTCATCAAGAGTCTTTTACAATCAAAACTGAGGTCTCAGTTTGAGGCAACAGTATTATAAACATAAGAGAGGATGAGGAACTCTTGTGTCAATGCAGAAAACAATGCCTGTCTGACCTGACAATGAATTAATTAAAAGTATAAATTATGATGTGACAACAATCAAAGAATTTATTACAACTTGTGTTAGTAATGAAGAAAATGTGAGAAAAAATGAACAAAAATATACAAAGGAATATAAAACGGGGATCTAGAACATCATTGTAAAAGGACAGTTAAAAGTGATTTGAACAGCAACGAAAATTTTTAAAAGGAGAACATTTATTGTTTAGGTATTGAAAAATTTCTGAATTGCCAAAAAAATTCTAAAGGGTTTCAAATTATTAAGTGGTATCAGAAGTTCTTAAGAAATGGAAGGAAAGAGATCTACTAATGGTAAAATAAAACGTCTGTGTTGTGACATTTGATTTTACAGATAATCACTGAACTGAAAAATTAATAAGTGTCAAAACACACACATTAAAAAACCCCATCTGTCAACAGCAGGAAAAATAAGCCCTTAGCATGATAGGGAACAAAATATGGGGCCATCCAAAACATTTGAGTAGTAGAGAACAGCTGAGTCAATTAGCGTAGATTTCACTAAAATACAACTGCATGAACTTCTGTATAAGGAGAAATCAGAATTGCCAAGCTTTTGCTCCTAGTAAAACCTAAAACCAGGCTGATTTTGCTTTCATTACACTGATAACAAAGCAGAGCACAAAAACACTTGAGCAAGTCCATGGCATCCTCCAGAATTTAAGTGAGATGGAATCAATCACAAACACCACCTGAAGACCTCATTTCCTGCTATGATCATTGCTTTGAAGTCCTGTTCAAGTTTTCTTTAAAATTGTCTTACTGGATGGCTGAGCAAATCACTAAGACATCTTCTTCAGACCCAAATAAACCTCATAAGCTTACATATAGTGATAAAAGTCACAATATCATATCTTTAGTTTGCCTTATATTATTCAAGATTTTCTACTGAGGTAAACTTGCTCAGTGTGGTACAAGAACTGTATGTCCAGAAAAAATATATAGGCTACAGTTTCAAAGGATGGAATAAATCTATTTTTTTACATTGAGAAGGTTCTCTTATCAGTGCTGAAAAATATATCAGAAAAACGTATGGTGCTGAAAAATTGTGGAGGCAGATAGGCTTGCCAAGCCTTTGACCTGGAGGGATGTCCCTTGAGTGGGCCATGATGGCCTATCTCAAAACCTCCTGTGGAGAGATACCTCTTGAACAAAGCCACCCACCCTTGTAATGGCCAGGTATCCCACCATGCCCTGGTGTCCCATGTAGATTCTTTGTAACCCATTGGTTTTTCCCCTTGGTACCACCCTTGCTTTTCACCATAAAAACCTCAACTTCAGCCCAGTTCCGTAGGGAGCTGCTGTCCGTGGCATCCCTTCACAGAGCTGCGGGACAATAAAGCTACCTCTGTGGAAATCGCCACACAGCACTCCTGTCTCTGAGTCGTCCTGGGAGAACCTAGCAAGCTGAGCTGAAAAATCTTATTTTCTTAAATCTATATATATAATAATGAAAATCTGAATTACTTAGCTGATCACTTGCAGCCATGGGCTGTATCTTGCTAAGGTTTCCCGGTGGCCAGAGGACTGCCTGAGACCCCCGGAAGGCTGTCTCTCAGGAGGGATCTCTGGAGAGGTTACAGCATTCTGGGCCTGACCAACAATCCCCCACCTGGCCACAATAAAAAGTAATGTACTCCAAGTGTCATTTCAGTTATACTCCTGAAGAAAATTATCTATATTTCCTGTCAAAGAGTTTTCATATTGAATATTACTGTTTTGTTCTAGGGAGACGTGGGTTTTTTATGTTCACAGATAGTATAATCCTTTATGCAGACTTCTGTGTTAACATAATTAGTTGTCATAGATATCTCCAGCTAGACAAGTTAGTTTCAAGTTCTGAGAAGCTTAGTTTTGTACACATCTTGCTTGACAAATGAAATTTCAATAACTTATTTTTATATGTGTTCCCAATGAGCAAAGAAACAGCCAGTGGTAGAAAGGCTGCCCTCCCCATGCAGTGGTCCTGGCAGGCACAGTGACTTTCAACAGTAGCAGTGGCAGTAGCAGTAGCAGCTGTAGCAGCAGTAGCAGCAGCTGCCTCTTCTTCCATGACTTCAGCAAAAGTAGCAGCAATTGCAGCTTGATTCGTGTTAAAAGTAACAGTCTCTTTTTTCCCCATAATGGAAGTAAGACTGACTCTACTTACGGCTTCCTAGGACTTGACATTTTCTGCTAAAACCGTGCCTCCTGTCATGTGTGGCATGGAATTAAACTGCACAATCTTTTCCCTCTCTATCCAGGACAACAGATAAAAGTACTAATGTGTTATTCTGTGATTCAGTTTTTATAGCACTTCCCCCTCAAACTTGTGTAATGGAACTGTACTATAGAACAACATATTTCAGTAAAATGGTTCAGAAATATAACGTGAAAGACACATTCCACATGTTTTGTGCACATGAACATCACCTAGAGAGTGTCCCCAGAAGTCACCATTTACTGCAGTAAGAAAAGACTAATTGTATTGCTTCCTGGTCTTGTCCAATATAGTTAAAAAAAATAAACTCAGTTGATGAAGTATGCTCTATATTACATATAGAAATCAAACTAGTAGACAATTAAATCTATGAAGAAAGCAGCTATAATTTAGGTTTTTTTGTGTAACTACTCTTTTCTTTTAGGAGAAAAAGGGTATGATCCATTTTGAAATGTAATATAAAGAAAACACTATTTTCCATCTTTTCATAAAAGAAGATTTCCATCTTACCTGAGAGCCTCTGCCATAGACACAAGCTATGAAGGGTCACAGATCACCACAATAACTAAATCTGAGCTCAACAGGATGAATGTGCCATCCAGAGAAACAAACACTTACCTTGCCCTCAAAAACAGTAGCTGTTGCAAAACCAAATTTAGGGAGTGTGGAAATCCTGAGATGTTCTGTAATGTTATGGGCTGTAGGCAGGGCTGCAGGGTCATGCCATTCTCACCCATTTACCAGATGAAGATAGCTTTGAACATGTTAGCGTTCAGAAACACATAATCACCGATGGATTATATGCAGGTGCTTTTGTTGAAAGCGTGAGAGAGCCAGGGGTACAGCTACCCAAATCAAGGCTCTGTGCATTTGCTTGAAGTGTACATATTTATGCTATTTCAGCTGTTACTAAAAATAAGTTTTTGTTTAAGCAATGATTACTAGAACAATCATATTGCTTCATTAGACTTATACTAATACATATGAATCTTATCTAAAGGTACCATGGAAACCCCCCCAACAGTGATTCCTGTTACTACCAATCTTCTTGCTAAACTACTTTTGAGTACCAAGCACTCCTTGGGCATGATTTTTGGAAACATCTTAAATTCTAACTCTATACTAACATGGATTGTACTAACATTTTAACTCTTACACTAACACTTCCCCCCTTTGAAAGTATTTCAGTTTAATATAGTAAGTGTAATTCTTTCACTTTATACAGGCTTTTATAATCTTTATACTTGATGTTTGTCTTCGAATCAGTGTCATGGATGTTTCCAGAAACTGGAGGACCCAAGGAGGATGGATGTGGATCTTTGTCCCGTATTAGTGCTTTTATTATTTTTCAATTCCAAGACGTCTTCTTCTGTATTTCTCCTTTTAAGATGCTGTAAACTAACCAAACTACTAAAAACACAGTTACTAAGACTGTCAGAGTTTCAATGATAGACTTATTCCGTGAACTCACATTCTATCCTAGCTCTTTGAAAATTTTGTCTAACCAGCTTGTGGTCAAATCTTTTTGTTCTTCCTGTGCCTCATGCTCTATAGGTTTTAATTGACTAATACCATGTTCCACATCTGCAGTTACATTTGGGATATGAATGCAGCAATGATTAATTTGTCCTTTTAAATATCCGCAGACTCTATGTTTTTTTAGGAATACCAGATCTAAGGCAAATCTGTTTTGCAAAGTCATCTTTGTTGTGGCTTGCAATTGCACATTTAATTCCCTGAACTCTTCTCTGGTAACTCTTGCTAGCTTTTCTACTTGACTTGTAAGTTTGTACAACATTTTTCTATTTTGGTAATTTGCTATTGCTAGGGCCTACCCAAATTTCACGCCACCAGAGGGTTCCTGCCAGGTTTCTTCATCCTGATTTTTGTATCCTTGAACTTCTCATTTTGCTCTTATTTGCAGTTAATGTTTCCCCTTAAATGGGGACTTATTCCAAATTGGCCATAAAGTAGGAAGGCCTAAAGTAATTTCTTTTTCTATCTGCAGGCAGGTGTATTGTCTAAGTACCATCACTTGGTGCCAATATGAATTCTCCTGGACTCTGAATTGTGCTTCCACTACACACTATTCTCTGAACTACTTGCCGTACTTTATAATTTTTTTTACCTTCTTGGTGTTTGATTCTTCTACAGGCACAACTAATCCGCAAAGCTACTGCCAGTGGTGGCATTTGTTTTATTTCTTCATCATCATAAGTACAACTATAAGTCTTATTACACATCCACTACTTCACTTTTTCTGCCTCAAATCTACTGCTGGTTGCTGTATTCAATACTCTTGGATCTGTTTCATTTCCCCTTTTAATGCACCAAGGGGTGTTTGCCATATATTGGAATTTCTGAAGTATGCTCATTGACCATGCACTGTCCTAAGTCTCAGTCTGATCTTTTCCCTCTTGTCCTTCACATCTCTATACAAGAACAGTATCTGAGCTATTTTCTCTAACTTTTTACAGTGTGGCAAGAAGCATTCCCAATTTGCATCGTCTTCATTTGAGGTCATGGAATGGTCTTAATCTATTATTTGTCTTACTCTGCCATGACTTAAAATAAAGTCCTGTCTCTTCAGAGGCTTCATCCATTCCCCTGTGATTTTCCAGGTTTCTTTTATAATTTGGCTCGACTCTGGTACCTGTTTACGTGTAATTGTTTTGTTTTGTATCTCAGGTAATTTTGATGTTATGATTCCCCAAACTATTAGGTCCTTTGCTGCTTTTGGTATTGGCAGACAGGCAGTTATTCTGCTGGTGTTTTGCATTTTGGCAAAGTCTTTGACTAATCAGATCATTATGTTTTCTGTCTGAATTGCAGTGGAAACTTTTATCACTTGTGTTTCTGCCTGCACGTCTCTTTTCATTCTAGAATGAAGAGATATTACCTGATTCTTTCACATTCCATATCCCAAAGTATCATTGATTTCTACTGGTGGCACTAATAACCATACAATGAGCACTGTCGCTATTACAGATAATTCACACATTTGAAACATTTTGAAACACATTTGAACTGAAACACAGTTAAACACATTTTATCTCTAGTCCTGTTGGCTTCACAAGTTGTGCAGTCTACAGTTCAGGAACTTTCTTTATTCTGGTGTAGTGTATCCAGGGGTCCACTCCAGCTACTTTGACTGCTGTGAAGCTGGTCAGCAACACTTGATATGGTCCATTCCACTTTTATTTCAGTGGCTCTTCATTCCAGGTTTTGATGTACACTTTGTCTCCTGGCTGGATGTCATGAACTAGGTCTTCGAGAATCAGTGGTCTATTCCATACACAGGCGTTCAGAAATCAAGCTAAGGTTTTTTCAAGAGACAAAACATAATTATATACTTCGTGTTTCCCCATGACATGTACATTCAGGTTAGGTTCAGGAGATTCATATAGTTTCCCATACAGTATTTCATAAGGACTTACTGACATCTCACTTCTAGGTTTTATTCTGATCCTCAGTAATGCTATCAGTAAAGCCTGTGGCCACTGCAACTTTGCCTTTTGATATATTTTACTGATTTGCCCTTTTAGTGTCTGATTCATTCTCTCTACTTGTCCACTTGATTGGGGTCTCCATGGCATATGAAAGTCCCAGGCTATTCCTAGCAATCTACTCACTTCTTTCAGTACTGTGGCTATAAAATGTGGGCCTCTATCTGATGATATTCCTAGAGGCATCCCAAATCTTGGGATGATTTCTTGTAGTAACTACTTAACTGTTTCCTTTGCCTGGTTCGTGCAACAGGAAAGGGCTTCTGGCCATCTAGATAAGGTGTCAACCCCTACTAACAGGTACTTGTATTTGTTTGTACCTTCGAGTCCTTGGCAGCTCTACAAAATACACTTGCCAATAATCTCCTGGTTCTACTCGTACCCGAATCCTTCCTATTTGTGCCTGCTGTCTAGCTACTCTGGGTTATTCTTTAGACAAATCTTGCATTTTGACATCACTGATTATGCCATTGTTAACATCCGAATTGATATCAGACTTCGTTTTAGCAATTTTACCTATGCTTCTGTACCCCAGTGACATTTATGTTTAATTTGTAAAATTTCTCTCATTATTAAGGGGAGTACTACTATCTGTCTTTGTGCAGTGGTATACCATCCTTCTGGATTCTTCTGCACATTTAATGAATGTCCCAGCCTCTCATCTTCTATTGAATATTTTGGTTTTGGGGACAAGTTAAATTGAGATACATTGGCTTTCGAAGGTATCAATGCCATTTCAGTCTGTATTTCTCGAGCAGCCTGCTGGGCTGTCCAGTCTGCTATTTAATTTCCCTCACAAATTTTGGAGTTTCCTGATTGGTGTGCGTTAGCAGTGCATAACTGTCACTTGTTCGGGTTTCTGCACTGCTTTTATCAATTGCAGGACTGTGTCTTGATGTGTCCCTTGAGAAGACAGCAATCCCCTTTCTTTCCACAGTGCCCCATGTACATGCACCACTCTAAAAGAGTATTTTGAATCAGTCCATATATTTACCTTCTTCCCTTCACTCTATTCTAGTGCTTTGGTTAAGGCAACCAGTTCTGCTCATTGAGTAGATGTGTTTGGTGGTAAGGCTTTTTCCTCTACTAATGTGCTTATTGTTGTTACCACATATCTAGTGTATCAGGTTCAGTTTTCTATAAAGCTGCTTCCATCTGTGAAAAGTTCCCAGTCTGGTTGTTCCAACGGGACATCCTTCAGGTCTCTCCTACACAGTCATGTTCTAGTGGGCCTTCTTTGGTGGTGGTACCTAGGAACGAAGCTGGATTCAAAAGGTTAGCTGTCTTTAATGTGACATCATGTTTTCTGTTAGGGTTACCTGGAATTTTGTCATCCGGCTTGGGGATAGACAATGGCCCCCCTTTTTTTCTAAAACAGTGGTTGCCATGTTGTGCTGGTTTGACATTGGTTGGTATTGGGGAGGAAGGAAGGAAAGACATCTGCGGAGATGGTTCTCCTGAAAGAGGCTCTTGGGAACTTCAGAGGGAGCCAGTGGCTGTCCAGTTCTGAGAACTGACAGCTTTGTAGGCCATTCATAGTCAGGATCCACCCCTGTGAACACCCATTGTGAAGCCCGGGAAACTCTGAGCTCGCTCTCTTTGGCTGCTGGCTGCTGAAGGTGTCGGAGCTGTGAGGGGAGGGGGGGTGGAGGCCCGGCCTAGTTCCAGCGCGGCCTGGCGGGGCCGGGCTGCCCCCCTCCCCCACCCAGTGGCCCAGCTCTCGGGCGGGCTGAGAGGGCAGAGGAGCCCCTCCAGCCGAGCAGAGTCCAGGCTCTGCTTTGAATCACCTTCGCCTCTGGCTGTGC
>VWYI01022048.1:180-45454 GCA_013399455.1 Anthoscopus minutus
CAAACGTCAAGAATTCAGAATTTTTCAGTATGAAGGAAAGCTGCATAAATTGATTATTTATTGCATGAATGAAATGGTTGAGTACTGCTTGGACCACTTGTAATTATAGATGGAATACAGTAGCATGCTCAACTTGGATACTGCATGAGAGTAAGTGGCTGAGTAGTACACCAGTTTCTTCACCTAAAACATTATCTACAAGACAACGGCTTTTTTTCTTTCTATCTTTCCTGTTCTTAAATTTATACAGAAAGCTTCACATGTTTTCTGTACTAGTTCTTGCAAGATATGTGCATTACTTGAGACTATAGGAAAAAATATAAAGCCTACTGTAAAGTCTTCTCAACATGGCATAAATTAAAATATTTTCATAGAACTTTGGGCATCATCTTCAAATTATGTGCTTTCAGAGATTCTTTTGTCTATTGAAAATATGTTTGTTCCAAGAATGTTGTTTGGGTTTCCAGTTAATTTTGATACATGATAAATTTACATAATAAGAGACCAAGTAGCAAAATAAACTGATTGAAAGACATTGTATGTAGATTTCTTTTTGTGGTTGTGGGATTGTATCATGGATCAGCTTTTTTTCCATGTATCTGCAGTTACTTGCTAAAAATCCCGGGGAACGGCTGGGTTGCACAGAAGGAGGAGCTGCTGTTGTAAAGCAACATCCTATTTTCAAGAACATCAACTTCAAGAGGCTGGAAGCTAATATGTTAGAACCTCCATTCTTGCCAGATGTAAGTAGGTGAGACAGATTTGATTAGTATCTAAAAAGGCAAGAGCTGTCATAATTCTGTGTTAGCAATGATAAGAACTCCAGAGAAACCTTTAAAGTTAGTTACACTGGTAGGAGAATGCCATTGTAGCTATTGATGATAACTTACTGTTTTGTGGTATTTCATCTGAGATCACAGAACAATTTGCAATAATGGTATTTCCCTAGGGAGCTTTGTAGCTGATTTCTTAGCCCTTAAAAGTCCACTTCCATTGCTCAGATGCAGAAGAAATGAGGAATAGCTTTGAAGAAAATACTCCAGAGTTAAAAGGAAGGTGACAGAAGATGAGTGAATTATGACAACCATTAAGAGATCCAGGCAAGCTATTTCTGGCTACGATATTTCTTTTCTGTTACTTGCAAGATGGATAGAATTGCTCAGGTGCCTTAGGAAGAGAATCTTTGTATTTCTTTTCCATAGAATATGGTAATTTGGTGATCAGCAATGTGAAGTGTAAAATTGCAGACATTTTGCTCCCTTTTGCTCATCTAGGGTAAAGAAAACCAAACTAAAAGTCCCCAAATCCAAAACTTTAATGAAGCAATCTTGTATTGTACTGCAGCCACGTGCCGTTTATTGTAAAGATGTCCTGGACATTGAGCAGTTCTCAACAGTAAAAGGAGTGAACCTGGATACCACAGATGATGACTTCTATTCCAAGTTTGTGACGGGTTGTGTCTCAATCCCTTGGCAAAATGAGGTAATGTACATTTCACAGATTATTTTTTTAGTACAGCAGTATAGAATATTTAATAAAATATATAATTATAATGATTTTCTCTAGGAGATGTAAAGAGGTTTCTGCTTTAGACTTCTTTGCTGAGAGGCTTCAGAAAAAAACATTTCTGAAGACATAACTTGCTAAAACCTGAGATCTTTGGTAAATTTGCATAAACAAAATCTGGCATCTTGTCATCATAGGCACAGCTTACAGAACAATATTAGTATCAGTAGAACCACCCTCTCCTTGTTCTTCAGTCACATGTTTTTCAGTATTGCTGTTCAGGAGAGGGATTGAATGTTATCCCAAGTATTCAAAAGCAAAGAGGTGCAGTGCAATCTGTTTGTGTATACCCTGTGTATCAATAGAGTATCCAAGTGACAGTAATACAGAATTGCAGGCTCATCTTTTTCAAGTTTTCAGAACAAACAGTTCAATATCAGTTGAGTCAGGCTTTCCCTTGAAAGTTTTTTTGTGTGCCTAGTGAATGAATATCCTAGTAGTCTGCATAGAGTACTAGAATTTTTCTGCCTCTGCATGCAATTCAAATCCTCTTTACTGTTTCAGCAAGATCACTCAGTAACAATTGCTTAAAATTGTAGTTTTTATTATGAATGCCTTCCCCCATTATAATTTATTCATGACTGTCTGAAATTACTATTGTCTTGAATTCTCCTAGTGTTGTTTCTCTCCCAGTATGACTGCATTTTATTTAAAGCTTGAACACAAAAGATGAGCAATTTCTGAACAATTTGGAGGAAAAAGTTTTGTTTCACTTTTTTGCATTACATTAAGCAGGATACTTGGAAAGCTGTCATTTGACATAGAAAGTTTTCACTGAGAAACAGTGAACCTTGGAGAAAGAAGTATTTCCTATACTATGTTGTAATTCTGAACTTCAGAATATGATCTAGTCATTAAAAAATGAACTGCAGCTTAATAACTAACCCTGCAGAGAGTGATAAAGTTGGAAGTAGCTGTGGAATTCTTACGGTGGCAATTCCTTTTCTTCAAGGAAGAATGCCAGATTTCATTGTACATTTGTGCTTATTTTTTCTTTTGATTCATATTACTGAACTTTCCCTCCATTTTTTGCCTCTCAAGACTTTCTCTCACCCTTCCATAATTTACCCAGTGTCATGGTTTACAACAAAAGCAGGCTGCATTGCTTCTTACTCCTCTTAATGACCTCGCTCCCTCTACAAGGTATATTCACTTGGCTGCCTGCTGTTGTGACAGATGTGTACTGATGGCACTTACTGGTAAATGCCAACTGGATTTGGGCAACAGCTACTTTCCCTTTTCTGACCCTGCCTGTTGGTTACATTTTGGCATTCAATCTTCCTGCTGTCCTTTCTGTACCCAGTAATTGTAGTTTTATTTCTTCTGTTTCTTTGTACACAGACAAAGCTTATTTCAAAATCCCTTGCTTCTCTCCAGACACCCATCTTTATTATATCTTTCTTTCCCTCCCATGTCATGTTTATTAATTAAGTTCAGTCCAGGGCATAGAGATAATACATTTTTTTGTCTGGACTGCGCTAAAATGAGAATACCTAAAAGGAAAATATTTTTCTGGTTCTAAAAGCTTGTCTTTTTTGCATCATGAGCAGAAGAAAGGAAGGAATGCAAAAAAAAGCAAGGGAGCACCTGACATTTACCTGTGTAAGAGTGTTCTCATTGCTATTCTTTAGCTGGTTGAGTGCACAAGGAGAGTCAATGTCAGCTTTGTGCCTCCTTTTGGAGACAGTGGTATAATTTGGCTGATGAATTTTTAAGTGTTAGGAGTACCCAGACAGGGTAAACAGATAATGCCTGGAACTTGTTTGATAGGCTTTTACAGATATTTCATTTATATTTCATGTTTCAAAGATGATTGAAACGGGATGCTTTGAAGATATCAATGCATATGAAACTGATGGTACTGTGTCACCAGACAGAGAGAAGTCTCCTAAGCCAAAGAGAGGCTTCTTTCACAGACTTTTTAGTGGAGAGGTAAGAACATTTACTTTCTTTCATAAAAAAATTAACTTCCATTCTTTCTTCTTCTTCTTCTTCTTATTAATTTGTGATCAGAAAACCAAGCTGTTCACTGCATACTGAAACTACTGAAATCGGGTTATGGCTTTGCCCCTCCACCACATTTCAGAAATTATGGCAATGCCTAAAACTCCTACCTCAGCATTCTGTCCTCCTCTAGTTATCTGGGAAAAAGGTAGTGGATTCTGTTAAAAGCTGTGTTATAGACCTTCCTTTTCTAAAGAGGTTAATTTGGGTCTTGCTTCTTATATATTTTATCATTTTTTAATGAAAACTATGGGTATGTCTTCCAAGATAATTGAGGCCCTGTGTAGAAACTAGTAATAAATAAGTTTATAAGCAAAAATGAGTTTCTAGCCAATAAATAAGTAAATAAGTAGAAATATCTCCAAAATAAATGAAAAGCATCACAAAACAAATGTTAAAATATCTTAGGCAGTTTAATGCCTTCACCAAAACGACAACATAATAGATCTTTACACAGCTGATAATGCACAGTCTCTTCTTACACCCAGACTTCTACTCTAGAATTTCTTGATCAGAGAATTGAGTATTTTCCACCTAGAAGACACATCGTGTATTGTAATTGTCTGCAGGATGTAAGAAATAGACTATTTGTCAAGGTTTTCTGTTGAAGATGTTATAAAAATTCTGCTTGCTCAGTGTGCCTGTACTTAGAGAGGAATAATCTTGAGAAGCTTGAGTATGTTCCAATATTGAACACTTGGGTAGAAATTACTTTTGCTTTCAAGCAGAAATGGAATTTTAAAATTGCTAGGTGCATATCATTAAGTAGACACAGCAAGGCTGTGTATTAAAATTGCATGAAGAAATTTTTTGTCTTCAGCTGGCAATTCACCTTTTTAAAATGGTATGATGTTAATGGAATGTATAATAGTACTGTCATTTTTAGTTCACCTTTTCAAATACACTTTTCCTCCACTTTGAGTAATGGAATAGAAGGGATGATTGAGTGTACTAATATTCTCACATAGCTAAAGTTAAAGCTTGTGTCTTATTGTAGTCTTTTCCAGCCAAAAATCAGCAGGATTCATAGTATCCCAGGATATGGTTCTATGTATTGAGAAGAAGTCCTAAAAAATGGATATGGTTTGAGAGTTTTCAGTTGGTTTTGAACTAATAGGACTGCAGTTAGTTGTCTTGTGAAGTTAAAAGACGTAAAGAATTTTAATTAAATTTTAACGACTTGAGATTTGAGGTTGAGATTGTGGATTCCTTTGAGTTTCCCAAAGCATTTAGTTAGGATGGAGTAAAATGTGCTGGAAAAAGACCCACCCCCTCAGCCTTTCTGTGCCCCATAAAACACGCAAATAAACAACAGTATTAGCACTGGAGCTGAGTTGTCCCTTTGTCTTCTCTTGCAGGTCTGCTTTAAATCTGATTGCAGTGATGATGAGCAGGAGTCCTCCAGACTTTAAATCATTTTGTGCTCATCAGAAAGGATGAGCAATCGTTAAATGTTTTATATCTCTGTAGCAAAATGTATTATATATATTTTTTATCTGAGTTCAAGGATTTTTGTACATTTGTACTTCATTTGTTTTAAGATGTATATTTTCACTAAAGCTTAATTGTACAAAAAGCAATGAGTGCCATTTGAGTGAGTGTGTTTCTGTATGTATTTGATTTATCTTGATTATTTTTTTCCCAGTGGAATGAATCTAGAGATACTAAAACGATTTTAAAGCACAGAGATAATATCTATGGCATCACTGTAACTTGACTTTGTATGCTCCTGGTAAAACTCTTTTTGATCATTAGGATCTTTATTCACAGTTTTCTTACCTATAAAATTGCTGTACTAATAAATTTAATAATTCTGGTATTATCCAGCAGCATGGCAGTGCTATTATCTAATGTATCTTTCAAGCAACTGCTAAGTTAAAAACAAAAAGTAACTCAGTGCCCTGTGGCCAGCTATTAGGAATTAATCTTTATTATCAGGCTCTGTAGAATCTCTTTCTCTATTTTGAACATTTAGCTTAATCCTGTAACAAGCTGAAGTATCCCATTCTTCTCTTTTCAACCCATCTTACACATCCTCTCCATATAGTTTCTTGGCATGAATCATGCAAGTCAGCCTATGCCAAGATTTGATAACTATATTTTGAAAACTTCGTTGTCTTTATTGAAAGGATTTATTTTTACCTGTGGGGACACAATTTTATTTTATTTTCTGTAAATGAATTTGTTTTTAATTCCAGGTAGAATGTTATGGTATTATAATGGGTTAAAAAACAAAGCATGGGCTCTTCTTACTATTGTCCTCTCTGCTTATGTTGTAATATGCAGCATTCTAGGGTTGACAGCAATCACCACCATTGGGGGAAGGGCAGAGTAGCATTAAATATTGAATTTAATTATGTAAATATTTTTTTCTTATAGCCTTTTATAACAGAAACATTAAAACATGCCTTTAATGATTGCCTAATACAGACGTGGAGCTTGTATTGAAGTTTGTTATGATTACCTGATGTTCATTAGTGAAAATGACAAAAGCTGCTTCAAAGTTAGGCAAAATTCCATTCTTCTGGACTCACAGTAGGTCAGACCTTTTCTTTTGTGAAGATTCCATTAAATCTATTAATCTGGGTATGAGAGTCAGTTTAAAGACTGAACCTCTTCTGTTTTCAAAATTGACTTGGGTACTTGAAATATAATGGAATGCCATTGGAAACATGATTTTAGTTGTTTTATTTTGTTCTGTATTCTGAAGATTTGTCTCAACTGTGCATGCATTTTCTTTCCTTTCAAATCTCTGGGGCACCAATGAGACCACACATGCATTGTCCACACAGAGCAACTGAATAGTCCCCCACCTCAAAAAGGTCTCTTGTGATCTGCAAACCCACTGGAAGAAACTTCAGCTACTTCTGAGAAACTCACAAGATCTATTTGATATTCAAGCCTATCATCAGGTTTTAATTCACAGTATTTGGTCTCTAAAGACCAAGTTTTAATGGATTAGAATTTGAAAACAACTGTAAAACCAGTGTGCTGCAGAACCCTACTCATCTGCTCATCTGCTGTCTCTGAAATTGTTCCTCTTGGTTACTATGCCACAGAAATAAGGAATGAGAGTATTTTCCAATGTTTTCAGTGCATTTTTTCCTCCAGTTTAAACAGCACACAAGACAGCAAAATAACTCTTTTAGAGAGTACAAAGGGAGAAATTGGCAGAGGGCAAGAGAGTTTGAATGAATTACTGGAAGATGGTCTGATGTAATAGTGAAGGGATGGGAGGCTTGACAGAAATATCTGAAGTAAGGGTGTTGGCTGGAACCATTATGTGTGAGACAATGAGCTGGCAGTCTGACCTGACCCTCTTTATTTTCTACCACAGCAACAGAAGAACTCTAAAAAGATGAGAATGGAAAAATGGGGAAGTAACAAAATTGGTTTAAAAATACCTACGTGGTTGGAGAAGTTATCATTTCTCTGATTAAGGGGTTTGAATTTTTAAGGTCTTAGGCTTGTTGTTTGGAGGTAAACGTGACTGTATAAACACCAGACACACAGGGTGACAGTCTGGGTTTAATGTCTGTGTAGAGTAACTTGAAATTTGGGCAAGAATACCATGGACACAAGCTGAATAATTTTCACAAAGAAAGCACAAGGATTGGTTTTACAAATTAAAAAAAATCTGAAAGCCTATTTATAATGTATTTCAAGTTTTCTTTCTGTATTGAATGGAGAAGAATCTTAACTTTAAAAAAAATAAAATCAACTCTATTTTGGATTGTTGAGGCTTAACACATTTTCCAGGAATCTGTGAAGAAAGAGGGCTAAATGAAAAGGGAAATTGTTCTTAAGAAGTGGTTATTTACATGTCCACTTCTTTGGATGAAGGAACTCTTTGTAAAAAAGCAAGATTTTTTTTTAATGAAATTTTACTTAGTTTAATTTCACAAGTTTTTTCTTAAGTTCGGAATAGTATTATTGAGTTGTTTTTGAGTGAATACATGCTTGCAGGATTATGATCTAAATTCTACTGGGTTTGGGGTTTGCTTTTTTTTTGTTAGTTGATTGGTTCTTCCCCAGTACACTCAAGATGGCATTATGTACTATAAATTTGTCCCTTTTGGCTAGAAATACAAGCACATAATAATGACTAGATCATATCTGATGTGAATCTCCCTGAAAAATTAGAAAAAACAAGGAACTGGAAGGATGAACAATCAGCATAACTTTCCTTACACAGTATGTGGAGGGGAAGATGTTAGGCTGTTTAATCTAAGGTGACTAACATTGGTTAAATTGGTTGCTTTACTGGAGTATGAGGAGCTTGGAGATGCATCTTGAAAGCAGGGGAAGGCTCAGGAGAGGACACCTGAAAGCAAAATATCATGGTGCAAGAAATTTAGTATGAACTTAGCTCTTGATTTTCTTTTAAAGACAAAACTGGGATGAAGAAGGAGGAAAATAGCAGGTTATGTTTACTGATTATTATGTAGCCTTTTACTTCCATGAAACTGTTGGGATGGGATGGGGGAAGTCAACATAACTTCTTGTAATTCAGCTTGACTTCATTCTCTAGACCTGTGTGTTTGGAGGCTTTAATAGCAGTGAGACAATCCAATGTTCTACTGGTGCAAGATTTGGAAAAACCTATGGAATTCCATGGAGTTATGTGCATGAGATCAACCCCCCTTTCCTGTGGCGTGTGTTTCCAAGCATTTATGTATGTAAATCTTCATGTCTGCTTGTGTGTACCTCAAACCTCTCTATTTAGCAAAAAATTCAGAAACTGTGAAATAATGTGTCAGTGTCTTATTGGTTTGCTGAATGGTTTTCAGTGTTGTGACCAGCAGAATAGAATCCTCATGCCTCAGGGCTGGTTTTTTCTATTAAAAAAGCTGTCAGCTTCCTCCTGCCCCCTGTGGCATGTTCATAATAGAGATGGTATTGTTTCTGGATTATAATAACAATATAACAGTCTCAGCTGAAAAAAATGAGCACTTAAAACTAATAGTAAATAGGAAAAAGCCTGTGGTATGTCTGTAACAAGAGTTTTACTGACAAACCTTAGCCTTTCATAGCTTCTCTCTCTTCCCCCCCCCCCAAATCATTCCTAAAACAGGAAACATTCCTGAATGTTTTTGAGTATGAAAGAGAATTATCTCCAAATCAGAATAGTCATCTAGTTTATAAATCAATGATAGAAGCTATCAAAACCAGCTAACAATCCATTCTTAGAATCCACTTCAATTATTTTTCAAACTACACTGATGTAAGAATTATTTCATTGCCATTTGTACAGAGAATACTTGTTTACAAGTTACTCAAGTATGACAACAAAAGTAATATTTTTCTATAGTTTACAATTTAGCCTTATATTAATTCAACACTGGAATTATCATCATTTTAGTGTAGATTTTCAGAAAATGCTTCTCTTTAGGAAGTGAAATTTGAATTGTTGGAAAGCATCTTTAAGCTGAAGTCATATTTGATTTGAATTACTCGCCCGGCTTATTTTGGTAATGATGATGTCTCTTCTGCTGAATGAACAATTCTTTTTTATTTCATAATTGCTCTTGTGGTGTAACTTAAGTTTTGCACATGAGATGTAGGTAACTTTTTTCCATGATCCAGTTGTGTCCAAAACACCAGAATTCTTTCAAAGCATAGGAAGCTGACTGTTAATTGTGATGTGTTAGTTCCAGCATCTCCAAACCACTGACTGTTCTTGTGTGAGCTGTTTTCCTGGATGTTCTAGCATTGTAATTCATAAAATAAATGCAAAACACTGCCACATGTCTCAACCACATATATTAATGTGTAATGTGATTTATTTACCATGTCTATCGTGGTAGCTAGGATAGAAAAAACCCCAGGAAATTGTAATTAAAAAGAAAATTAATTTCTTGAAGCAGAAAATGTCTATTGCAGTGTGTAAGTTTTTCACCAATGTGAGACAGTTGAATCCAAGGAAGAGTGCCCTAGTTCTGCTGTACTGGCTCAATTGATACCTTATCTCGGGGTCTGGATCTAGATTTCTGCATAAATTTCCACGTGAAAAGACAGAATTATCGGGATGGGCTGTTTTTCATTAGCACATTTATTGTAATTTTATAACATGATTTGAAGGACAAAGCCCCCCAATGCTCTAAAAAGAGCTTCAAATTAAATGACCTTGAAACACAACCGTGCTGCGGCATATTGCAGATTATCCGTGCACATGCCAAACCACATGGGCACGTGGTGTCATGGAGTAGTACCAACAACCTGCTGAATTGTTCATGGAAATGCAGAAATGCTGCCAAAGTGGGACTTCAGGATAGGGTGAAAAATACTCTTGACATGTTCATCTTAAAAACATTAAATCGAGGTAACTTCAGAGACAAGGTAAAAGCATGTTTCTTTTCTTTTTCTCCTGGAGGCTGAGATTAATTAGTTGCCGTTCCCTAAATTTCAGATAATCTTTTAGGTATGCGCTGTTAATTGGAACTTCATTTCTCTTTGAGGTAATGCCAACTTCACAAAAACGCTTGTTCTCTAATCCTGTCTTGCTTTTTCTTGCCCCTTGCCTGGTTTACACCACTTCATTTTTGCCAGTGCGGGTGTTTGTGGGGCAGATCAGTGACATGATACACGCAAAACCATGGATCAGTCAGTTTGGACTGGGAGAACCTACAGATAAAGTATTCACCAGAGAAAAACCTGATACCCTGAGTTACCTTCCAATTAGCTCAGCTCACAGTTAATGAGCCTCTCAGTGCCGATAGAGCTCGGAAGGACAGGGAGAACAACGAGCTAGTGGGCAGGCCCTGCCTTGGTGCTCCTGCCGGTGAGTCAGCAGTCCACAGAGAACTGGCATACTTAGATCCAAAGCTTCAAAACGGCCTCGCAAGGGCTGGCTTGGTTGGTGGCTTGTTTAATCTTTAATAAGAGCTTATGCTGTTTTTACTGTGCTTAAATTTATTTCAAAGTGTGGAGCGGCACGTGCACGGAGTGTGCAGTATTCCAACTCTGCTGTCATCTTTTATCATGTATAATTTGCTAAATAAAAAATTAATGGTCATTCACATGTTCTAGAGAAACGTTTCTACAAGCTTTATCATAAAGTAATTGGGAAGAATACTGGTTTTACCTTAAAAGCTCACATTTTGTAGCACTTCCATAATGAAATAAGGTTTTGCTTTAAGTTGAATTGTTCTCAGGACTGAGGACAGATTTCCTTCCAGAGGACTGTTGCAAATAGTTTGTCTTTCATTAACATGCTAATAAAGCAAACTGGCAGAGCACTGTTTTAGGGAATATTTGCTAAGAATGTGATCTCTGACTTCTGCTGGCCTGAATATTCAGAGACATGAGATTTGCTTTGTTTATGTCTGCTAACAATAAACAAGTTCAATTACTGGAAATTTATTTTCTTAGAAGTTCCAAGAGCTGTTCTCTGTTTTTATTGCTGGAACCAGTTTCATGTGTATGAGATAAGTTGAATTGCTAGTTCTTATCAGCTGTCATTTAGAGTCTGTATTAACAAGTAGATATATTAAAATCAGTGGCTGAAATTGGAAACTTTACAATACTGTTGATTTTTTCCTAAGTGTTTCGTAATCGAATCAATGATTTAAATATTCTATACTGTCTCTCTTGTATCCTGTTTGTTTAGTATGTGTAGAAGTATCCTCTGATAAAGCAAGTCCACACTCAGGAGAGGAGCGCTGAAAGGCCCGCACAAACGCTGCCAAGTTTTAAGTGTCCCGTTCCTGTAAGAGTCTCTCAGCAACCTAAAATAAAACCGGAGTGCCGGCAGCACCGTTGGCCGCCGCTTGTGCTGAGGGGGCTGGCGCGTTCCCTGCTGTGCACGCCTGACATGCGGGCACAGCGCGGGCGCTCTCGCCTTGCTGGGGCGGTCCGTGCGGTGCCGCTGAGAACGTGGCTCCCCGGGGGCAGTGCCAGGGGCTGCCAGCGGCTCCCAGGGCCGGCTCCCCGCCCGCCGCACCCCCGGCATCCCCGGGCCTGCCCAGGGCCAAGCGCGGCCCCGCGTCCCGGGCTCCACCGCCACTGCCGGCAGGGGGCGCCGCAAAGCAGTGCCCGGCTGCTCCGGCACGCGGTGAGGGGCGGAGCCTCCTTCTGATTGGACAGAGTGCCTGTCGCTCTCGCTTCTGCCCCGCCCCCCCCGCGCCACGCGTGCCCCCTGTGTGTGCGTACGTAAAGGCACACGTGACATCAGCAGGGGTGCCATGTGCGCATGCGCAGTCCGGCCCCGGGCCAGGGCCGCTCTCCAGGAGGGGCGGGGCAGCCTCGGGGGCGGGCGCGCGCGAGGGCCGAAGGGACGGATCCAAGATGGCGGCGGGGCGGACGGGAGAGTTCTGCGGCCCCGAGCGGCGCTCGCCCCATTCATCGTGGCTGTGAGGGGCCCGGGCCCGCGAGAGCGCTGGCAGAGCGCCAGGAGCGAGCCCGGGGGCAGCGCCAGCGGCAGCGCCACAGCACTCGGACACGCTAAGCGCCCGTGACAGCGCGGGTCGGAGCGCGGGCCGGTGCCGCCGGCTCGGGCGGAGCGGACATGGCCACCATGGAGAAGCTGACGAAGGCCTTCGAGTCGCTGCGTTCCTTCCAGCAGCAGCAGGGCCCGGCTGCCCTCCCCGAGGAACCTCTCCAGAGACCGTGAGTGACCCGCGCCGGGGACTGGGGGGCTTCCAACACGCGTGTCCGACATCCCGCCCGGCCCAGGTCGCCCCGGTTCTGGTCCCGCGGACGGCCCCGAGCCGGGCCCGGGCGCTGCCCTGTCCCATGACAAGTGGCGGCTCCCGCAGACGTGTCGAGGTGGTGCTGTCGGTTCTCTGCCGAAGTTCAGTCGTGGAGTAACTTTTGGGGCAAGTGCGTTTGAAAATTCACCAGTACGAGAAATGAGCGGGAGGTACAGCAATGCTGTGTGTTTCGCAGGTTGGTTCTAGGAAGGAGAACCTTATTTTCACCTAGTACACCGCTGCAAAAAATACACAAACCGTTAAGCATACTTGAATGAAGTACTACTCTTCTGGTAACTGCTGAAGCGCTTTTTCTGAGACCTTATTTTTCTGTGCTTGACTCTGCATGAATGCCTTTTTCCTGAACTGTCTGGTTGTACAGCTTTCCTGAAATGAGGATTCAAGGCTGAGCAAGAGAAATTTCTTACACTCTAATTCACTTTTTGTATCTTTAAGTGTTAAGTGTTGTTCTGCTATTTTCCTTCTTTTTTATTAGAACAGTGCCCTGAAAGTTCATATTGAAGTTAAAAACAAGTTTTGGTGTTTGTGAATTGAAAATTTAAGTAGATTTGAAGTCTGAGTTGCAATGCTTTCAGAAGGAGTTGGTGTTAGATCCATGAGATATTCAGGTTTCCTGTTGGGGGGCATTACTGGGTGGACCAGGGCAAGGAGCTGTTCAGTTCCACAATGCTGCCCCTTGCGATTGCATCCTCTAAAATCAGCTTTTATTGAGCAGGTGTGAAGACAGTAAGATTTTTACAGGATAAAGACATGAGTCACACGAATGCTTTTTCTCCTGCTGTTGGGGAGAAGGGAGAAGCAGAAGGGTTGAGGAGCAGGTAACTTCTAACTTGGCAATTTCCTGTGGCGTTGGCAGAGGAAGTGAAGCTGTGGCACTGGGCTCTTGGCCACCTGCTCCCACTGCACATTCTGATACGGCTGCCGAGTAAATTGTCAGGGTTGGTGCTGTTCTCTTTGGAGAGTGTTGTCTCAAACAATCACAATCCATTTTCACACTTTTGATGCTTAATAGGTGAAAAAGCTCATCTTCATGAGCAAGTTGTTTTTAGGCGCCTTACTGGTCTGCAGGAACTATTTACTCTGTTTTGTTTATGTTTTTTTTATGATGTCACTTTGTGTGACATGGATGAACATCTATTTCCAGTCTTTCCTATGTGCTGTTCAAATTTCTATCTTTTAAGTTACTGGTAAGAGAGATCATGGTATTCAAGAGAGAATCCTTAAAATTATTTGTGATGATTGCTGAGGGATATTATGCTTGGTTAGATGGTTAAATTTAGGCATATTCTATTGTTAACATTAAAAAATTAGTGTTGGAGTTGTCCTCGTTGACTTTGCTTTGTGTTTAAAAATAGGCTGTTTTCAGAAAGCTCATGGGATTGTATGCCCCTAGGAACTGTACAAATTCGGTGACAGCACTGAACCTCATAAAAGCCACTGAAAAGCTGTTGTGGCAGCCTTTGCTGAGGCTTCCCAGACTTTTGGTGAAATAGCAGGTCACTTATTGAATGTAATTCACAATACTATCTGCACTTATTTTCTTCTTGTTTGTAGTAGACTGGAAAGGAAAATTGTCTCTGTGTTTGCAGAGAAGTGTTCATCTTTATTGTAGTTCTATGTAAAAAACACTTAAATCTCTTGTAATTCTGTGTAGTAAGTTACTATCATTCTACTGAAGACTGTCTTCTGCTATGAAATGTTTTAAGATCAGAGAGATTAGGGTAGGGAAGAATCAAGTGTTTACCCAGCAGGTATCTATGTCTTTCTTCACTTTATTGTAAGACAGTAACTCCAGAACGTTTGATAATACTGATAGCCTGTGTCTTTTTATTAAAATACTAATCAACTCCAAGCTTTTTCCAAGAAGGTAAGAGATTTTAATCAAGAATAATAATGTTCTATGCTTAACATTATGCCTTCCAGTCAGATGTCAGTCTCTGGTCCCCTCTTTCTTATCTCCTGTTGGGGTTTTGTTCCCTTCTATGTAAACTTGACTTGATCGCTCTGTCATATTGTTTTTATACACTCCATCCTTATATTTTTTCCACTTTTCAGACTCTTAAATTTTGTTACAAATTGGATGTTTTGTTTTGGATAACAAAGTGCCCACTAACTTAAAAGTTTACTTGTGTGTTGTAAAAATTTAAGAGTTTGATTTCTGAATCCAAGAGTGGATTCTTCACATTTTCTCTTGTCAATTTATTCTAATAGTCACTTACTCTATTTGTTTTCAATTTTTTTACATTTGATTCTAATCATTACCTTCACAGCAAAATGTACTGCAAAAGCCCAAGCAATATGCTTTCTATACTCTTCAGCTTTTCTTTGTCTTTTATGTTACTGAAGCTGTGGCCGTAGAATGCTTTGGTCAGTGCTATATGGAGGCCTAGCATTAATTTTTTGCTTTATTGAAATCACACGAACTGCATGGATATTGCCTATTCCCCTACTTGTCAGAAGTGGTTCCTTGATGGATTTTTGGCGTTATCATGTCTAGTGTGTGTAGTAGACCACACCCTACTTAAGGGTAGGTCTTAAGTTCTACTTAATTTGACTACCCATCACTGTCTGAGTTACTACACCTTTTTTCCAGTGCCCCCTGTATTTGGACTGAGTTTGTTTCTTGATCCACTCATATTTCTGTTTTTTATTAAAATGATAGTTTTTAGTTTCTGTTATTTTTGTCAAGGTTAATGTCAAGCCATTTGGTTTGGCTCTTTTTTCTTATCTCTGGCTCATCTTTAGAATTTCTGTACTCTTCACATACTCTTAATTTCAAGGTGTAACAAAAATTTACATCGGTGAGCTGCATCTTTTTGTAGTCAGCTCATCTGGACTCAGAGGGCAAAATTATCTGGGCTTGCTGGTTTTCTTATGTTGTTTGTTAATCTTCCTAGTCTGTAGAAGTGTGCAGGAGATTAAACTCCTTTGTATGTGAGATGGAGCTTTCCTGTTGATAACTGCTGCTTCCAGTGTCTCCTGCCTTCTGTTTCTCATCAGATGTGTGATTGATTCATCAAATGTGTGATGCTGTTGTTGCCCCCCTGGGTATGCTCATCAGCAGTTTGCCCGTGGACTTCACAATACTTCTGAATAGAGCTTTGTTTGCTTTTTTTAAACTAAAAAACATAATGTGTTTTTTCTCTAGATACTGTTCTTTTACCCTTCTCCCTCTGTAGGCACAGAAAATATGTGCCTGTACATAATGTACATAAAGTGTTTTCCTTCATTTCTTAAAATTATTTTTTTTGGAAGTTATATTTTCTCTAGCCAGGCCTTTTTAAATTTTGACGTTTCAGCTAGGTATAGATTATGTGTTAGTGGAGCTCTCTGTTTACAGAAATTTGCCCAAAAGATTGATCTCTTCTAGTCTGAGCAGTATTGAACACCACTGCCTGCCTTGCTCAAGGCAATGTTATGTGTAGATAATAGAGATCTTTATGCTGGAAGTAGCCTTTGTCAGCAGTATTTTCAATATGTCCTGCATCTGAAATCATGAGCTTATGGGCAAGTTTAGATGTGTCTCTTCTATTTTTGGGTTGCATATGTACTGAAAATGGTGCTCGTAAGAGACTGGGACTGCTGGATAAAATTAGCATGGAAGCTGAAATGATCTAATCGTTTTCACATCGGTGGTGCTGACATTGCAAAATCAGTTGGACATCTTGGACAGTATTTGGTGTTTTGTTAGAGATGATCTGAAATCCTGCTAAAGACTCTGGCAAGATGGAGAGAGGGAAAGACATTGTGTATCTTGAACAAATTCAGGTTGTCTGCTCATATTCTGCCAGTATGCTAAGTCTAAGAAGAGATCCTCTTTGCTGTTTAGCTTGCCTAATAAAATGATGCCAAACTATAACAGAAAAAATGGCTTTGTTCAGAGCTATTCCTTAAACTAAAAAGTAGAAAGTATTTCTGGGGTGACATTAGATCTTCTTTCTGAGAAAAACTGAAATCTTGGGAACACAGACTTTTGAACCCCTCACTTTCAGCCTGATGGAAGAAAAGGGGCAGGGATACTGGCAAAGAATGACTTTTTTTCAAAACTTCTACTATTATTTGCTGAAGTTCCTAAATAATGCAGTGTAGTTTTTTTAAAATACTTGTCTGACATTGTATTTTGAGTTAGCTGAATTTAATGTGCTTATTGGTTGCCTGCTGTTGGCCCTTGATGTTGTGTTACTGCTATAAATGTAACTCAAGGCTATGCACATTGTTTTCCAATTTCTAGTTCAGAAACACTGTTTTGCTATTTCATAATTTTTGCTAATTTTTACTGAGAGAATCAAATACTAAAAATTATCCATTTTCACTTGTAAAACAAAAGGGAAGATTCTCTGAATGTGAGTGAAGAAGCTGGTAATTCTTTATTGTGAAACAGGCTCAGGAGAGATACCTCTGGGTGGGTGGTTTTGCTCCAGTATTACTACTGGTTAATTATTTAAAAGTAACATCTGCTTTCCTAGAAGTGATTCTGTGTCAGTAAAGTTAGGAGTAGGAGAGGCTGCACACTTAAATAAAATTTCACAGTCAGATTGGGAGTCTTGTCTCGCTCTCTTTTTTCAGTTCCTTTGTTGGGGGTGGAGCAGGGAAGAACTGCTATTCCAAGAGTCTGTATCATGTTGAAGTGAATGTTAAATGCATTTTGCAAAGAGAAGCTTTTAATTTTGTGCTCTCTTTTGTTTGTAGATACACATGCTTTGTTTCTGTGCATTTTGTTCTCTTTATTGTACACTCAGCTTGGCCTTTCTTGAGGTGTGGCAAGTGTTGCTGTAGGGATGTTACTCTCACCAGGCAGTCTGACTGTGCCTAAGGCTCTGCTGCTTCTGTAATTACCTTTGGAGGAATGTAGTGTATGATAGCATTGCTTTGTCATCCTTTGCAGTTCAGATGCAGAATGGTCTGTTTAAGAGAACTCGAAGTTTCAAGACATTGACAGACAAAAAAAGTCCAAGGTGATACTATATGGGAGGAGAGTCTTTTTAAAAGAGCTATTTTTTTGTTCTCATTTTCTCCAACCTTTCTCTTCCTATGTTTTTTTTATTTTTGCTTTGTTCTAGGGCTGCCTCATTTTTTCCATCCTTTCTCTTCTCTTCATTCTTCAGTTTTCATTTTCAAGCGTTTTCTCAGTGGAGTTATGGAATTAATGATACTCCCTGTTAAATGATTCATTCTTCAATCTTTTTCTAACTTCATATTTCTCATTTGCTCGTGTGCCCATGTGCTCTCATCAGCAGCTGCAGATGAAGTCCTGGGTCTGCAGGTAGTTAGTGTACAGCTGTTTATGGAGTGACCAGAAAGTGCAAATGTATCTTTTTCTTGTATAATGATTAGACATTACTTTAGCGAGAGTGTTTGAATGGTCACTTTGGAATTCTTGTCTCACACTCATTATCATCATGTTCTTCCTTTAGAAAGAAAGAGCTTTCAGCTACCAAGAAAGATCGAGTGAATCATTGTCTAACAATTTGTGAAAACATAGTTGCTCAGTCACTAAGGTAAGGCAATATCTTTAATTTATTGGTTATTTATTAATATCTTAAATTCATTAGGATGAATACCAACTTTGGTGTGTCAGTTGTGGGGAGGATTCCTTATTATTGTTCGTTTTAAATGCTGAGCTTCTATTTAAAAATGAAATGGCATGGTTGTTTTTTTTTAACCAACTCAAAATCTAAGAACTTTTGTTTTACCTGTTGGAGAAGTGGGTACTTTCCTTCTACTGCAGACAGAGAAACTTAGGCGCAGAGGTCAAATACCTTACCAGGTTATGTAGGAAAGGGTTGGGAAATGATCTCCCAGCTCCTAATGAAGTGCTTTAGTACACTGAATGTCTTCTCTTGTATCTGTGTGTATAGTATATATGTAGTTGGGTTATAAAACCCTTTCAGACACATCATTGGTGTTCATTTTCATAGTGCATGTTGTAATTTTCTAATGTTTGTTTATTTAGAAATTCCCCAGAATTTCAGAAACTACTGGGCATTGCTATGGAGCTCTTTCTCCTCTGCAGTGAGGATGCAGAATCTGATGTCCGGATGGTTGCAGATGAATGCCTTAATAAAGTTATTAAAGTAAGAGCTTTTACTATCAGATTTTGTCCCTTCTTGATGGATTGTCCTGTTTGAATTCACCCTGATGTTCTTTTAGTTGCATTTCTTACTGTTGATACTATCTCATAATATAAGAGGCTAAGTAAGCTTCTTTACAAAATTCTGTGCTCTTTCTCTCTTAGGAGAGGTTTTTATGCCCAGATCAACAGATTTAACTTTAACTTGTCTTATGTAATTCATTGTTCTGATCTATTCTTGTCTTCAATTGTTCATTAACTTGGTTCTCTTGAAGTTAACCAAAACAGGAATGTGGGCTTTTCTGAAATCATCATATTGTGTGGGAGGAGTACTGCTATTATTGTTCTGTAAACATAAAGACACTTAGCATAGGAAAGGTAAAAATATTATTTAAAAACTTATTGAAAAGTAGTGTGGCTTGCTGAGACTTGGAGGAGGAGATTTCAGGCAGTAATTGGAATAAATGTGGTGATCTGGAGATTGTTTATTCCCCTGCTGTGATCCAGAATGAAGAGCTTGTTGGAGAACAGCAGATGGACATTCATAGGAGGTCATGCAAGGTCTAAATCTTGATTCAAAGTATCTTAAAATGAACCTTTTGAGTAGTTGTGGAAGCTGCTGCTTCCAGAACAGGCTTGTCTTCACTTTCCTTTGTTCCTGTTGTTTTTTTTTCTGAAATACTTGAACTTTAAGAC
The DNA here is from genome assembly GCA_013399455.1 of Anthoscopus minutus. Classification (NCBI taxonomy): domain Eukaryota; kingdom Metazoa; phylum Chordata; class Aves; order Passeriformes; family Paridae; genus Anthoscopus; species Anthoscopus minutus. The sequence goes on from VWYI01022048.1 coordinate 19,228, forward strand.
ACTGTTATGTACCTGCATAAATAATCTAGCTGATGCGAAGTTTAAGTACTTTAGAAATATGCAAATAATAACTTTCTTTCACATGAAAGGGTGTGTAGCAGCAAGAAAACTAAACATTGATGTCTGAATGAATTAAGTTTTGGAGATTGAGCTTGTGGCTGAAAATTGTATGGAGAAAGCTTACAGATTGTGTAGTGTGTTCCATAATGATAGAGAATGAGGAAGTGCAAGTTCCTTCTTTAATGTTTTGCCCAATACCACTTTGCTCTTTTCACTTTGAATGTTTTCCTGTTTGAGGGGAAGCACTCTATGAGATACATGCATAATTATTTAATTCAATTTGCTTTAAAAGATGTTCTGAAACGGTTCTAAAGAATGTAATCTTAATTCCTACTTTCCATGGAACACTTATGTAGACTTGGTATAAAATTTGCCTCCTAAGTTCTCTATATAATATTGTTGCTCATTGGCATGTTTCAGCGTAACTTGAAAAACCTAATTTTTTTCCAAATGTTTGTATGGTAGTTTTTATTTTTAAGATTAAAGTGGTTTTAAATGATGGTGTCTTCTATCAGTGATTAAGCTTGCCAGTTGGTCTCAGCTCTGAAGTGGTAACAGTTGTGATACTCTGCACACATGGGTATATCAGACTCTTATGGAAGCTGGGTGTACTTTGTATTCTATTTCTGTGCTTTATGTTGTGTGGAAGCAATTTAGCAACTTCGGCAGACATTTGTGTATAAATGCAGAAATGAAAAATTGCCCAGTTTTATTTTTGGTTGTGCAAGTACCAGTGATGCTTGTGGTAAGTAGAAGAGATGTACTGGGCCCCTAACCTTGCATTTTAATCAAAGTTCAGCCTATATTAGTGTCTCAGGCATTTTTAGAGGCTAATTCTTTTGCTAGTGTGATGCTTTGTAGCTTTTCTTGAAATAAAAGAGTAGATGTAAGCATTACTTGTGTAACTGTGTGTCTGCCTGGAGCTTATGCTTATTACTATAACTAGAAAACTAAGACTTCTGTGCAGACAAGACTGAGCACATACCTTTAGATAAACACTCTGCAAGTCATCTTCAGGTATCACTACACTTACTGTCAGAACCTCAAAGACAGCATAAATGGCTCAAAATTTAAATAACCTTGGTGATGCCTTTAGAAGAAAAAATACCAGGTTGGGACTTCGCAGGTTTCTGTGGGTAAGGTCAAGCTGTCTGAAGCTGATGTTACAGTATTCTCTGTGCTAATAATACTGGTATGACTGTTCACTCAGATTGTAGTACTGTTGGTCTCAGTAATTGGAATTTATTGTTGTAGTAATTTATAGCTGACTATGCTTTTTTCCAGTCGGGATAACATTATAGATTCTAGCCTACTAAAAATATAGCTATGTACTAACAAAAAGAGTTCCTTCAGTTGGGTGTGTTGTAAGGACAGCTTAGCCTTGAAGCCAAGTAATAGCTGGAGCCTTTTTGTGTTGTTTAGTACACTCATGTATGTATGGGTAGTGAGCTTCTCATAAAAACTTGTTTTGTGAAGTAAATCCTGCCTGCTGTTGTCTAGGCACCTGCAGTCCAGTTGAGGTGCTTACGTTAATATAAAGATACAGCCCAGCTAAGGTTTTTCTGGGGAAGGCAATGCCATTGCACTGTAACAGGTGATGTAGTTGGGGTGAATGGAGTTTTGGAGCATGCACTTATAGGTCAGGGAATCATGCTCTGGAGGAGCCACAGGCTCTACTGACTGTGCTTAAGCAGTTGTGGCTTCTTACTCAGTGGGTGCCATCAGATTTTGTAGTCATCATGAATAATCCTGTGAAGGTGTGAGTTTAATGCTGGTCAGGATGGCAGTTAGAAAGTGAGAAATGAATAAGTTATTGGGCGAGGAATAAAAAATAAAATACTAAACTTTGTAGCACTGTATGAATCCACAATGTAGGCACTTTCACATTGTATGAAGGTCTCATAGAGGAAGAGCTGGTGGAAATAAATGTTCATAAACTGTGGTATACAGTAGAGAAAAAAGTGGAGGAGGAAGGGTAACCATGTATATACAAATTGTTCTTTATGAAGAGATTATATTTTCATATCTTCTTAGTCTCTTATTCTTTGAAGGTAGAGAATTATCAAGTTGGGGTGAACAGAAAATTACAATTTTTCTGTGCTTACTTTCATTTAATGTACACTGGGTTTTAGCCAGGCTGCAGGTTTGAATTACAGTGCATGCTCTGTTACTGTATGCTTGATTGCATCCTGGGATGTGACACTTCTGGTATGCACAACTCCTTGTGGTGTGTGTGTTCGAATTGGATGCAGAAAATAGACTGATTCATGAAACAAAGGGTTGTCAGGGGCTTTTAAAGATAATGGTACAGATAACAGCTTCAATTTGAGAAATAGTAGGAGCCTACTTGCCAGTGGAGGAGTATAGCAGGGAATGCCTTTTGCTGCTTGTGAATGCTCTTCTTGTGTTTTAATGTTCTGTTCATGAGTATCTGTTCCTGGTGATTGCCAAAAAGCACAATAGGTTGGCTCTGCTTGTAGGCTGATCCCATATGGCCTTTTGCAGGTAGAGTTGGTAAAACAGTCATGTTTGCATCAATGTTAACTGCAAATAACTGTTAGAGTTTGTGGAGTTTGTCCACATTTGTGTGAAGGATAAATGTGTCTCTTTTCAGTATTTATCACTTTCTTAGTTATTCATCAGATATAGGGACCATTAGATAGTTCTGTGCTTTGTTTGAAGCTGTTTTACTGCAGGTGTAACATCTTCCCTCCTCTCTAAAGCACCTCTCCTCTGATACAGTATGTTCTCAATGCATTTTATTGCAGGCTTTGATGGATTCCAATCTTCCCAGGTTACAGTTGGAACTGTATAAAGAGATTAAAAAGGTGAGTGATTTTTCTTTCATGTTCTTCTGAAATGTGGTATTTAGTATGTGTTCTAGTATATTGGAATGTGGCATTAGTGTAAATTGGTAGTTTGTCTTCTAAGATCAAGGTCAAAGCTTCATTTTAGAAGGCTTTGTGACTGTCTTAATGTATTGTTCTACTGAATTCCTCACTGTTGTCCCCATTGTTTTGATTTAACCACTTCTGAAAGCTTATCTGGCAGAAAATGTGTGAGCATTTGGTTTGAACAGCAGTTTGAGTTAACCTTATTGACTCCCCACCCAGAGGAATAAGGCATATTCATGATGTTTTGCTCCACTGACTAAGCTGGAAAGAATAAGTCAAACCAAGGGTGATGAAAAGTAGATGGAGGACAGTGGCATTTTTAACTGACACAATCTCATGAGAATTAAGACTTGAAGTAGCCTGATACAACTACTTTATGAATGTATGGTGTATACTTACAGCTTCTTACAGGTGCATAGGAAAAAATTACTGAAGCATCTCTCTAGGTATCAAAAGCTACAATTTAATTATGTCCACAGGAATAAATTTAGTAATAGCCTTTTTGAGGTTTGTGACTGGAGAAATGTTATGTGAAGTACTGTGTTTAGGAAAATATCACTGAAATTGTGTCTCTTGCATCTATAAACATGTAGTCAAGCTTGTCTATAAACATGTAGTCAAGCTTGTATAGATAAAAAATATAGGTGTTACTTGTCAGACAGTAATGATACTGGGTTTTTTGCTTTTGGGGGAATAGTAGAACTCTAGAAGATAAGTCACAAAATCAATGTGCATAGCTTTTCTTCTGATAGATTTAGGGCCGTGTATGGATACCTTACTGTATTGCTGTACCTTAATGTCATGCAATATTTTTGAGAGTGTGGAAATGGACATTACCTAATTAAGATAAAACAGCCAACATATAAATTACTCTGAAGTTTCTGTACATTTATAACCAGATGTAGGAGGAAACATTTTGTTGTTCAGTTGGCGTGTTCTTTGAAAGTTGCTCTTGGATTCATGACAGGTGAGAGAGAGGTAGCATGTGCAACAGGGTCACCCAGCAGACTGAATTTTGTTTGTGCATCAGGATCACTTCAGAAGCTATGCCAGAATCTGTTGTTTGACTGTGAACCTGAGAAATGCATGTTCTGTAATTCAGATGCAAGTATTTTTTACTTGTCATGCTAACAAGGCTGCAAGCCTTTGATACAACAGGTGAAGAAAGTAATAAAGAAATGACAGTTTTTAAACATCTCAGCTTTGTCTTCAGGGGTCTCAATGAGAAGTATTTTGGTTGGGTTTGAACTACATTAGGTAGGCACCCTCCTAGGCATCTATTGACTTCCATAGTTTTCTGTATTTCCAACAACACTAGGGGATTGTGCTACATCCCTAGACACTAATGTAAGGGCCTTCTGGTTCAAGTCAGGTGCTCAACCCTGGCAAAAAGATACTAAACTTCAGCAGTCAATCCATTATGAAGTGCTGCAGATCAATATGTTGATTTTTCCTTTGGTGCACTCAAAAACTGAATGTTGTTTATTTGCATATCTTCACTGCTGTCAATTTTATGCTGTATTTATGTCTCTGCAAGTGTTCCAGTGATTTTCAGACTCTCATATCATCAATGTTTCTTTGTTGGCTGATGCCTTTCTCTGTGGTATTTTAAGCAGATTTCAGCATAGCAGAGCTCTCAGACACTTCCTTTTCTTTTGTGGTTTGTCCTTGATACTCATTTTGGATTACTCAGAAAACTCCTAATACCAGCTAGAAAAATGCAGATAGTCATGGAACTGACTTGACTTCCTTTTGGCTAAAGGAAATTTATGATTTCTAGACACCTTATATTTTTATCTGTTTAAATAAAATATACACTATTATATATCGTATATTATAGGCAGTTTTTTTGTAGGAAATGGTTTTGCATGATGAAATGTGATAGTTATATGCTCTGTCTAGAATGGTGCTTCAAGAAGTCTGCGTGCTGCACTCTGGAGATTTGCTGAGCTTGCCCATCTTGTTCGGCCTCAAAAGTGCAGGTAAACACATTCTAACAATGAACTTTCCAAAGAACCTTTGAAGAAATACAGATGTTAACAAAATGGTACTGTTTGGAATATTTAAGTACGTAATTAGGAGGTTGGAGAAATGGCTGTCATCTCTGAATTTATTTCAGCAGTATGTTTTTTTTAATGGAGTTTTAGTTCTGTGCTGCACATTACTGTAAGGGGGAAAAGCTTGTGAAGATAATGACTTGTATTCTTTAAGTGTATTCTTCTCTCGTGTTCAGAAGATTCTTCTTTTTTTCCTACAATCTGTGTAGCTAACAAGTACACTTTTGTAGGATTTAATAATACTACAGAACTCAAGTATGAATTAAAAATACTTAGAAGGGTACAGATGTTCTGCTGTCAAATTAGTTTTTCTCCTGTGCCATCCTTAGGCCATACTTGGTGAACCTTTTGCCCTGTCTAACACGGATAAGTAAGAGACCCGAAGAATCGGTACAAGAGACGTTGGCTGCGGCAATACCCAAAATCATGGCGGCCTTTGGCAATTTTGCAAACGACAATGAGATTAAGGTACCTTCTTTACTCTTTTAGTCCTCCCTGCTACAACCCAAAGCATGGTGAGTTATCAGCATAACCAGTCGGTGCAGAAAGCAGTGTTACAGCTGCATGTCTGAATTAAGGAAGTGGTTGTCTTTATTTGATGTGCATGAAGTAATGCTTTGAATAAATGAAAAATACATTTGCTGACTTCTTAGTTCACTTCTGATAAAAAGTTAAGTAAGGTGTCTTTTTTTTTTAGGTTTTATTGAAGGCTTTCATAGCTAATCTTAAGTCCAGTTCCCCCACTATCCGTCGAACAGCAGCAGGATCAGCAGTGAGCATCTGTCAACATTCACGAAGAACACAGTATTTTTATGCCTGGTTATTGAATGTGCTTTTAGGTAAGATTCAGGGCAAAAAAATTTGCTTTATGTGTAAATAACATTACATGCTTTTCCATGTAAGATTTATGTATCACTTTGTGTATGTGAGAGGTTTTCAGGTAAATAAAGGATACTTAGACTACCAGTTACTCTGCTGATACTTTCTCTGTCTGGTGTAGATAGACAAATAGGCAAGCTATTTGTCTCTCTCTCTGCTGCAATGTTAGTAGGTAATATTGAAAAGAAGTAGCTGAGGCTTGGGAAGCAAGTAGCTTGTTGAAAAAAGAGATCTAAGGGTTCTGGGTGAACTTGTGCAGCATCAGGAGTCTGAAGACTTGCATGGTCCAGCTTGCTTGCTGGTGCAGCAGGTGTGAGGTGGAGGGTACCCTGCTATGCTCTGGGCTATGATCACATACCCTGTGACCTTTCTTAGAAGGACCACCACAGACTCTGTTGTAACTCTCAGCAGAAATGGAGGGTTTTGTTATTTAAAGCACACAACTTTGTCTTAGGTATTGCTTCCATATTTCTTCAGCTGGGAAGTTTGCATGGGCTTTGGGTTGTTTTGCAAGTTATGATGAGAGGCATCTCTGGATTTCAGTGGAAACTTGCCTCCATTTTCTCATTGACAAGAGGTTCTTTACTATGTAGACTGTATTGCAAAAGGAGAGATAAGGAAGACCAACAGATACACAAGGTGTTATCATGTTAGCCTTGCTGCTTTCAAGAAGTGTGAAGAATTCAAATGCTACATTGTGACTTTCATCCCTCTAAAGTGATGTGTAATAATATCCTTGGCAGTGGTGCAGAATTCAAGCAGAAATACGGATGGGAACTCTTTAAGAATTGATTTTGATTTTTTCTCTTCCCTGAATAGAAGGTTGTGTTTTCTTCCATAACTTAAATTAGTTTGTAATATGCTTTGGGGTTGGTTGTGATTAGCAGGTAGGTGTATGGAAGAAAGTTCCCAAAACAGGGCAAAGTGCAAATATCCTTCCTTAGGATAGTAGTGCATCTCTGAGCAAGGGAATTACACTTGGGTGTAAGCTGTCAAGTAGAGAGAGGAGCAATAGAGTCTAGATCACTTGGTGAAAGCATCAGCTATTACAAAAAAATAATAATTTTTTGTGTTTTTATGGAGTAAAAAGAGGTAGGAAACAGGAAAGGTGAGATAGGGTCCTCTGATCATTATCCCATGTTGCTTAATTGATTGACAGTAATATAAAATACATATTTTCAAATGTTTCTACAATTTGGAAAGCACTCTTAAGTTGCTGCTAGGTTTTGGTTGGTCTGTTTTGTTGGGATTTTTATTTAAAAAAGCTATTATGTGGACTACATGAAATAACATTTGTGTTGAAACTAACCACTGTCAGTAAATCAGTAAGTTATTTGGCCACTTCATTTCTCCCCTCAGGCTTGTTGGTTCCTGTAGAAGATGATCGTCCTACTCTTTTAATTCTGGGTGTTTTACTTACACTGAGGTATCTCATACCTTTATTGCAACAACAAGTAAAAGATACCAGCCTGAAAGGCAGTTTTGGTGTAACAAGGAAAGAAACAGAGATTTCACCTTCTCCAGAACAACTTATACAGGTAAAATATGAATAATAACTCTTAGCTGAGGAGTAGTATTGGGAGGAAAACAAATAAATCTTGATGCAGCATTAGTCTGATACTGAACATTCTGAGTTCTCAAATTCCTGTTAATCTTGATAAATGATAGTTGGTCCAGTGACAGCAATTATTGATAAGTAATGACCAGAAATTGCAGAAACTGAATCAGCAGTACTTGTTAGGTGTGCCCAAAGGAGCCAAAAACTTATTACTGTGCCTTTGATGTGATCCTTCTTTCTGTAACAGTAAAACGAAACAACAGATTTCTACTGAAAGTTGTTACAATTGATTGACATTTCCCCCTTGGAAGATTGTGGTGAAGATTGGATAGACCAAGCATCAGTTATTCTTTATTCATTGCTGAAATTTAATGTTGTATAGGATAAGACAAATAATATGTTCTGTCTTCATGGACTTATTCCAGTACTCTGCTGGCTTTCAGGTTTATGAACTGACTCTGCACTATACCCAGCATCAGGACCATAATGTTGTGACTGGGGCTTTAGAACTGCTCCAGCAGCTCTTTAGAACACCCCCCCCTGAACTGCTCCATGCCCTGACTGCCTGTGGGGGCATTGCTCAGGTCAGTGTATCCAGAGAGGAACCTGCCAGCAGGAGCCGCAGTGGGAGCATAGTGGAACTTATAGGTAAGATCTGCTTTTGGTAGTTGGAGTAAAAGGAAATGAACACACATCATCAGCTCTAGTTCTCAGTGTTAGCAAAAGCATGAAGGTTAAATGAAGTGTGTGAAGCTATGCATGGCATTTTTTTTCCCAGGTAGAGTAGAAGTACTTTCCCTCTTTCTTTTAAGCGGATATACATTCATTGATTAATTACAAGCTTCAGACTTTTTTTTTACCATTTGTGTTAATGATTTTTTTGTTCTTACACAAAGCAAGTTGAATATGACTTTTTTTTACCCCACAAAATGAATGTTGTTCTTATCAATCATCTGACAGCTGTGATTCCTAAAAGCAAATCCAATCAAAATTTGTATTAACTGGGAGCTCCTTGCTGAATACCAAAACCAGCATGAAATTAAAGCATGACTTAAGCTTATCCTTAACTGTTAAAAGCAGCTATCAGCTTTCTTGTCTGTGGAGTGCATGTTCTTGAAATTCTCTTAACTGCTACATACCAGTTTCAAAAGAATCAGTCTCTGATTGGATGTTTGTAAGGAGTCTGTATTGAACTAATGGGTCAGCCAATATTGCTGCTTCTGGAAGGTAAATTATTAGCTGGAAGCAGTTATGGTAGGGAAATTTAGAACACATTTTTGAAAGCAAACTACACACAAGTGGCACAGAATATTAAAAGTAATTCGATGGTGAATTATTAAAAAACCTTGGACTTCAAAAGCAACAAGTTTGCTGTTTCTTCCTGGCTTTGGTTTTTGTTTGGTTTTTTTAAAAAAATTTTTTTATTTTTTTGTTTCCCATTTGTGGCTATTAGAATTCCTTCATGATTTCATTAGCTCTGTCTTTGCCCTGATGTGTTACTTTCTGTGATTTGCAGCTGGAGGGGGGTCTTCATGCAGCCCTGTTCTTGCAAGAAAGCATAAAGGTGATTATTTTTGAAAACAAATCTTTAATTGCATTCCTTCCTGATTTTTTTGGGGTTGTTTTTTTTCCCCCTCCCCACTTCATTGTCTTGCTGAGCTTGGGTCTTCATTCACAATTGCCTGTGTTATCATCTGAGCTTAATCATTATAAATAATGAAAGAGTTCTGATAAAATTCCTGATACTGCAGTCAAGATATTCCAAAATAAAGCAATGGAATTCTATTTTTGCTGTAGTTCACCGGTAAAGTTATCCTGATGATTATTGATTTGATGCAGTTTTAACTTAAGAGCACATGGAAAAATAATCTCTCTGAACAGGGCATTCTTCTTCTTCGTGGTTATACTTAACCATTAATGTAACTTGCAAAATAGTTAACTTTCCTGGTTTTGATAGGCCTGTTTTTTTATCTGTAATTCACTAATGCATGTATATGTTTGCATGCTTCAATGTGATGCTTTTTAATTTCTTTTTCTGTTCTTGATGATGAATTCTACACATTTTTGTCTTGCTGTGTGCGTTTTTATTTCTTCCTTCAATAGATAATTAGTCTAACAGGACTTTAAAGAATACAGTTTACTCTGAAGTATTCTTTTCTAAGTTTGTGCATGAAAGTACTTAATGTTTAGTTGTATGTTTACACTTTGATTAAAACCATTCATATCACTATGACAGGATCAGTCTAGATATAGCTGTGTCATATTTTCATCACCTGCAATAGGTGAGCAAAATGTTGCTGCTGCAGTGAAACTATGTGAATGTAGTGCAGTCACTGCAAGCATTAGTAAGCAAGAGATGTGCAATACTGAAGAGAAAAACTTCAAGGAAAAGTAGTTTAAAACTAAATGAGATTATATGAACTTGTAGGATCATTACAGCTAATACTTTTTCCAAATAAGTCCTTCAGTCTTCATGTGCAAGGAATTTCATAATGCCTGAGTAACCTTATCTATATGCTTTAAGAGTTTACCAAAATGTGAAGTAGTGGTTAAAGCTGAACGAAACAGTGCTTACGGGTGCAGTTATTGTTTCTAGTTTAGAATAGATTGAAAGAATGGATGTCTGAAAGCAGATACTGCTGCAGCATCCAAAGGTGAGACAGAATGCAATGCATTCAAATTGGAATAAGAACACATCACATGGAAATAAAAAAAGATAAATTATCATTTAGGTTCTTGGTCTTGTTAGTAGTCTTCATTGAAACTTTGAAGTATTAATAATAGTGTAAATTTAATTAAAGTAGACACTAATCTTTCACTTGGTGAGAAAACATGTATGAGTCATCAGCTTTTATCTTTTTTCAAGATTATGGTATGAAGATTTTATGGTCTAAACAATGGCAAAAACAATTTGAAGAAATCCCTTCACAATTTTGTGATTGGTTTATTTTCAAATTGTGAATAAACATGTTTATTTTAAAATTGTGGCTTGTTCCTTTTCTGTTGCTCTCCATTCTTGAAAGGAGGGAAAATCCAAGCCTATTCTCACTTCTTCCTTGGAGTAATTTTGCGGTCATGTAGAGTAGTGGGCAATGGATGGGACTTCTCAAGCTGTGATGCTCCTTTGTGTGTAGGGGTGTTAGGTGAGGCTGATCTACAGAAATCTCTGTTTCACATCTTTGCAAATCTTGCTCCATCGGACAAACTTCAGTTCTGAGCAGCTGGCCTGCATTGGTTTGTTTATGTTTCAACTTCAGAAGATTATTTGCAAAAGAGGCTGACAATTCCTTTTGCAATCAAAGCCTATGTTTTGAAAGCAACTTAACTGGATTTTTTTCTTATCAAATAGAGGAAAAGTATCCTGCTGTGTGTGTTATATACTCATTTAATACATTTAAGCATACAAAACATAACATTCCTAATGACTGTTTTTTAGTGTTCTTATTCTTTCACTTTTAGAGGTGGTCAGCCATGGAAAGCAGAAGAACATCCTGGTTTGTTTCAGTGAAATGGATATAAATGTGAAAAATAATAGAGCAGAATATATTATATTTTGTGCTTTTTGTTGAGAACTTCTAGCAGGATTTTACTCATTCATTCATAGGAATGTGTAGTTCTCAGTTACTGTCATTTTACATTGATTGTATATGGAAGTGCCTTGTTTACTTTTCTGCCTTGCTTACAGGTTTGAGTGTCATAAATCATCTTTTCAGAGGAAGATGATTCTACAGTGGTACTGCTGTGTATGAAAGCAGTAGAGAAAAAGGAATTAATACAGAAGTGTATTAATGCTTTTTTTACCCCCTAGTTAACTTGAATAAGGTGCAAAGGTATTCACCCGGAGTTACCCAAACATTAGTTTCTTGCATTATGAATCTTAGACTACCAGTGCAGCTTGGTGGTCTAAGCAGAATGGTCTTTCTCACAGCAGTTTATGTGAATCCCTCTCTCAGTAAGGGACTTTTAACATCTAGAAGGATGGGCTTAGCAGCTCCCTCTGCACTCCATGTGCTGTCCTGTGGACAGACTTTTCAGTGCAGTTGTGTCCTTGGCTGCCTTCCAGGAAGTGTGCATCTGCAGGTGTCTTTCTCTTTCCACTGCCTGTAATTTAAGTAGATAATGCTCTGTGAGTAAGAGAACTCTGTGGTGGTTGGGTTATGTTAGAAGTGGCTCTCAAGTTTCTTGTGGCAAAAGCATTTCTGAAGATTTTTTGCCTTAGTAATCCTTAGTTCTCAATGGTTGTGCATAGTTTATCACCGTGTCCCACATTGTCTTGTGCTTCTAGTCTGAGCTGCTCTTCCCCTGGGCTTTTTCCATTCTGTTATCTTTGGAGTTTTAAGCAGACTTTGATAATTTTTGCAGCCTTAAGGAGGAAGAGGTTAATTATTCTATTACTTGGTGCATTAGTGCCCTTCAGAAGTTGAGGGCAGACATCCAGATGCTAGGTATCCAGTCCTTAGGAAGAGCACATACTTGATGAAATTAGTGGGATCCTAAATGTCCACAAAAATAAACTTGAAGTAGTAAGGTTGTAGATAGTTTGCTAAATGGTTGCACTGGTAAATAAAACTACATAACTCTGTTTCCTTGTCACTGCTGCCTGTTTCTTTCCTGATGAATTAGTGAGGGACAGGATGTGCACTTTATTCATTCCCTTCTTCCTTTCATCTGTTACCTGTCATAGCTATGAAAAATGATTTGGATAACATTTTCAAAAAATAGATTTCACATCTGACTTAAACTGTTCAACATTTCAAACTGACTTTTTGAAAACTAAAGTTTTTTCTTATATCACTTCTCAGGTAAAGTACTTCTTGGTGAAGAAGAAAGCTTGGATGATGATTCTGAATCCCGATCTGATGTCAGCGCTGCATCGTTTGCAGGTACCTGCCTTTCTTTCTAGCAGTCCAGTCTGCAAATACATTCAGTTATTTCTCTATGCAAAATGCATAAATGATGTGTTATGGTGGTGAGAAGTATCTGGGCATGAGAAGTGTCAAAGGACATGGTAAACAAAACTGAAACCATAAATACTACTGAGTGTAAAACCTAATGAAGTTGACTGCATTCTTTTTTTAATGGGAGCTACTGGTAGAGATAGGGTGGCATCTTTCTAAGATGCCTATTTTCCTACCTACAGTTTAACTGTTTCATTACACACTTTCCTTAGCCTAGTTTAACATGTGGTTTAGCCCTGTGTGTTCATGTCAAGAGTGAAACAAATTCAAACTCTGGATTGACTCATAATGCCTGTGTTTTGCAGCTTCTGTGAAGGGTGAGATAACCAGTGAACTGGCTTCTTCATCAGGTGTGTCGACAGCTGGGTCGGTGGGGAGCTCAGCTGCTGATCCCACGGGACACGACATCATCACGGAGCAGCCGCGTTCCCAACATACGCTGCAGTCAGACTCTGTGGACCTGGCAAGCTGTGATCTGACAAGTACAGCTGCTGAAGGGGAAGATGAGGAAGTGCTCAGTCGAAGCTCCAGCCAGATCAGTGCTGTCCAGTCAGATGCCACTATGGATTTGAATGATGCCACACAGGCTTCCTCACCAATTAGTGATAGCTCTCAGACTACAACAGAAGGTCCAGACTCTGCTGTAACCCCTTCGGACAGTTCTGAAATTGTAAGTGTGCTGTGGGCAGAGCGAGGATCTCCTTCTGCTGAGGGGCCTGACTTACCTCAGAGCTCTTCCATGGAGGGCCCAGACTTGGGTTCATCTCCTTACTTGTCTTCTACTTTTCAATCCTCAGCCAGTAACAGTGGAAAGGTCAGCAGCTCACACCTCTGTTGGAGAGCTTGACCTCCTTTTAACACTTTTGCTTCAGCAATAGTGAAAAACTACAAAGCTGTAATCAATGTGTTCTCTGGGTAGGTGATGTGAAGGCATTACAGATTTCACTCACTGAAAGAATGGCAATATCAAAGTCTTACATAAATATATCCTCCTAGTAGTATATCCTTAGTTTTGTATAGCTATACTAATAATTGTTTTGGAGCAGGCGGGTTATTGGAAGTGTTAAAGGGTGAACAGTTTATTTGGAATGATAAAGGAATATTTTTAAAACACGGTGCTTCACACTGCCTTCTGCCTGTGGTTTTACACTTGGTAACACAACTCTTTTTTTTTTTCCATTTTATCAATTTCCATCCAAATGGAACTATGGCCTCCAATAGCCCCAGAGCTGCAGGGTGAGGGGAAGTGTTTTGGGGCTTACATGCAGGTGGACACTAATATTTATCAGGCACATATGTGCTTTCAGACTATTTCTAGATTACTAACACTGCACGTTTCAAATTTAATGCTCTGTGTAAAGTGAAGTTATTTTAAGTCCTGTCCTTGCTCTGTATAGGTTTTGGAGGGTGCTGAAGGACAGTATTCTGGAATGCAGATTGGGCAGCTACAGGATGAGGAAGATGAAGCTGCAAATATTCTCCAAGATGATTCATCAGAGTCCTTCAGAAATTCTTCTCTTGGTATGTTGATAAATACAGGGGTGGGCCAGACTGGTGACTCCATTAAGACAGGTGTTCAGGTGCTTCTGCACTTCCAAGAGAGTGAAGACTCATGTAACAGATATGAAAAACAAAGATCTAGATGGATATGTAAAATAAGGAATATATTTCAACAATTTTGTGATCAATCACTTGTTTTGATCACTGCTAATTTATTTTTCATGTTTGTATAATTAAGTTTAATTAATGTGCTTTTAGTTTGCATCTGAAATGGTATTTCATTAATTGCCTTTTTCTAAAGCTCTTCAGCAGTCTCACCTGCTGAAAACCATGAGCCATAGTAGGCAGCCCTCTGATAGCAGTGTGGATCGATTTACATCAAAAGAAGATGCTGCAGATGCTGGTGATCATGAGAACAAGGTGAGAAGTAGTCACAGTGGTCTGTTTTTAAGTTCAAAACAATGAGGTTTAAAAAAAAATTTAAAAATGACAGTTATGATGAAGTAAATTAGTGGTAAATGTGGGAAGCCTGTATATGTGATGTACCTCATTATAGGTCAAAGTAACTCAGGTTACAAAGGGAATCTGAGCTACAGCCTGAATTTCATTTAACACAGTGTGAATACATAGGTGTTGATATCTTAAATGCAGTCACCAGCAAAATCATACCAGAACACCCTGCTGAGAACACAAACACTTTTTGGCTGTGCATTAGTAGGCTACACTGATACTTTCATACTTGATGCATCTTAGTGCTGGTTGCTGCAGTGTAGGTAACTTCATGATCTCCTCAGAGGTTAGTCTTAGAGCCTTGTGCCGTTGTAACTACAAGTTACTGATTTCCTCTTACTTTTTGTTTTTACTTTATTGTTTACTTTACCTTGTTCTGAATTGGGGCAGAAGTTTCATTTGTGGCAGGCAGAATTAGATTGGCTGGGACCATTGGGGAATTCTAAATGTGCAACTACAGAAAACTGTCACTCTTCTTTAGAAACAACTTTGAAATAATATACTTTTCATACAAAGTTTCCAAATTTTGCTGGCAGCAAATGGTTTAGCATGCTTTCCAGATGCAAACAGCAAGTCTAGGTAGTTTAGAAAAATGTGCAATGTAATGTTTCTGTAATAAAATTGAACCAGTTTTGATACTGGATATAAACTTCTCCAAAATATTACATTTTGAGGTGGTTTTTTGGGTTATATATTAAACTACATATGAATATTATATATTCACATTGTATAAAACCTTTATACATTCGAGGATATGCAGTATTTCTAAATCTTGGGCTAATATTTTATTTCAATTGAAGATTAATTTTTCTCTGTGTAAACATTGTGATTTGCCTTCAACAGCCCTCCAGGGTGAAGGGGGACATTGGGCACTATACTGACAGAGAATGTGCTCCTTTGGTGCACTGTGTCAGGCTGCTGACGGCCTCCTTCCTGCTCACTGGTGACAAAGGAGGTATGTTTGTCTTTGAGCTTCATTGGTTCTCTGTGTCTCTCAGTGTACAGAGTTGGAAATGTGATCACTTTGCTCTGTCCTGTTTTAATCTCACTTTATTGGAAATATTGGATGTTTTTCTGTGGCAGTCCTTAAGCACCACATCTACATTTTTAAAAAATACATCCAGGTATGGGGACTTAACCACATTCCTGTCATGGTATATTACTGAATTAAGGTGTTCTTTCAACCTTTTCTAAACTCTTGCTTGCTCACGTGCCCATATAATGTATTGTTTTTGGAAGGAGGTGAGCTGAAAGTATGTTATGGCTGTATTTGAGTATTTCAAGTATATTTCAAATACAGTTCATTTGAGGAAAGCAGAAAAGCAGCCATATATCACTGCTGCTTCTGATAAACTGGAACTTCTTGCTCTGTCTTTGTATTTTTGTCCAGGCTAATATTTTTTTATTTCATGTAGTGTTATTGATTAAATTTAAAACAATTCAGGAAGCTTTTAAATACCTTCCTTGTAATAATTTTTGTTTCTTCCCTGCAGCTTTAGTTCCTGATAGAGATGTGAGAGTCAGTGTAAAAGCCCTGGCAGTAAGTTGTGTTGGAGCAGCTGTTGCACTTCACCCTGAGTCTTTCTTCAGCAAACTGTATAAAACACCTCTGGAGGCAATGGGAGAAGAGTATGGTATGTTGCAGTTCACATATTCCATTTTAATAGTGTGAGTTTTTAAATAAGTGAGGCAACATCTATGCTGAAAAGCCCAAACCCAGTTTAGTATTTGTGAGCAAGTACTGCACAAATTGGAATGAAACTGCTGTGTGTCTTGTGAGGTATATTTTTTGTAGTAAGATTTAAATTTCAGGGGATGAGCTTGTAGAGGTTCTGCCAAGTTGAAGCTGTTTTAAAACAATGAGTATGTAGAAGGTGTTTGTTTATTTTCTAGATATTTTCTTCTGATTTAATTTAGTCCACCTTGGCTTCTAAGCCATTAGGCTCATTTTTACAAAGAATCACAGGGACCTGGTGTGTGCAGCTGGTTTGATACATTGACCAAAATGCTTCTATTTCCCTGGAGCATTTTGTGTACAGTTGAAATAAATCGCTAGTGTTTTTATATATGTTATTTTTGGTCTGAATGGTATGTTTGCTCTGTAGATTGCATGCACAGAAAGGCATCTCAGAAGGGGAGAGCTATGGTGGTCATATTTTGGAAGTGCTGATGTTGATTGTCCAGTAGTTGAGACCTCCATTGTAACATTTTTATGAATCAGTAAAGTCTAATACTAGTATTTTTAAAATAAAGTAGTTGCAACTTATTTTCTTAGAGGAGCAGTATGTATCGGACATTCTGAACTATATTGACCATGGAGATCCCCAGATTAGAGGAGCTACTGCCATTCTCTGTGGAACAATTGTCAACTCCATTCTAATTAAATCCCGCTTCGACGTGGAAAAATGGCTAATAAATGTCAGAAGCTCAACAGGTAACAGTTTATGTTATGGGTGTCTTTTTGTCTTTTAATGTAACATTGCAATGTTTCATTGCTCAAAAATTTTTTTTTTTTTTTAAGGAAATCAATTTTCCTTGATAGACTGCATACCTCTGTTACAGAAGACATTGAAGGATGAGTCTTCTGTTACATGCAAACTGGCTTGTACAGCTGTGAGGGTAAGCAGTAGGAATTTATTTGCACTACCACAGATCACAGGATTGTGATTCTTTACTGGGATGCTGGTATGTGCAGATGTCTAAACATGCAGCATAAAAATTATTTCTTCCTAAAGAACTTTATTGGTGCAGAAAATAGTTATGTGGTTAGATTGTGTAGCATTATAATCTAATCATGATGTTTCTCATGAGAAATGTACTGGTATGAGTTTTAATGTTAGTTAACCAACAGTAGGATGAGTGCATTAGATAAAGAGGTTATCTAGGCTAAACAGGGGAGTGTGAACATTTAACACCTGATTGTAACCTGTATTTGGAGAATAAAAATTAAATGTGAGAAATGACAAGGAAAATAGTGATTATTTTCTGAAAAAATAATGTTATACGTGGGAAAGTGTCAGGAGAGCAAGCACTTCAAATTGGGTGAAAGATCCCTCAGGCAATTTTTAAAATAGAGATGGCAGCTGAATTAGTGAATGGAACTTAAAGTAGTATGTGAATTTTATTTCTGTAAAAAAATCTGTGGAAGGTGTTTGGTGAAAAAGCAGAGGGGTGAAGGAGTGAGCTTTCTTTGAGGGAGGGATTTTCCAGTAAAGTAGAACACAGACAAACTGGAGGCCGAGGAAAATTCTTTTATCGACACAGGAGGTGATTATTGCAGCTTACAGGCCAGTGAGGCAAAGCATACATTTTAGTAAAATGTGGATAGTTTGTGTATGGAAATTTTGGTTTTATGTGCAAAGAGGAGGGGCTTGTGATACAGCTGAGGGAAGGAAATCCAGGTGGGTAAAGGAGGCTGTCTTTTTAACCTTCTGTTCAGCAATCTTCATGTTTGTGTGTAGTGATTTCATGTGTGACTGCACTTGTGATAATGGCTCTTTAGAAGGCTTCACCAGAATTGTTCAGTTCAGGCAACTTAATATTAGTCAACTTTTGGTTCTTCCTTTTTCTTAGCATATAATGTGGCCTAACTTTATACATTTTGGCAGAAATGTTCTAAGCCTTTTTTTTTGTTAATCTTCAAACAAGAAAGTACATTTTGTGTAGCTAAGTAAGACATGGAAGTGTTGAGTTCTGTAACTATTTCCAAAGGTCATACATTGTGCCTATAGTTGAACACTTTTTCAAAAACTTTGGAAATCGGAACTGGGTGTCTAAAAGTACGCTGTGGGAATTAGGAGACTGTTTTTGAACAGATGAGAATATAGTGCTTCTGATGTTCAAGCCCTATGAGCCCTTCTATGTGGATTGCCCTCTTATCTGTGATGCCTGCATTCCTCTCCAGAGGTTAATTTCAGCAGTAGGATTTAGCAGTTCACATGGAGATGGTGTTCTGGCCTTGCAGGATACCTAGCTCTGGTGCTTGTCCTAGCTCTTATTCAATCACATTTTTTAGTATTCTAAAGAAAACAGGTATTTTTTTTTATGAGTTACATTCTGCTTTTTGGAGAATTTCTTCTGTAATATAACTGAAACTTGTTTCTTCTTCTCAGCATTGCATCATGAGCTTATGCAGTAGCAGTTACAGTGAATTAGGTTTGCAATTGATTGTTGACCTCCTTGCTCTGAAGAACAGCTCATATTGGCTTGTAAGAACAGAGCTTCTGGAAACGCTTGCAGAGGTAGATTTTCGGTGAGTGTTTTATATTTTTCCATGACTGTAGTAGCTGAAATGCAGGGAAGGAAACTATAACTGTAATGGTGCAATTTCTTCTGAAGCATTAATGAGTTTCATGAAACTAGTTCAGATCAGCCAATTCTGTATGAATTCCTTTGTCAAGCTGCAAAGGAACCAAGCCCAGTCCTAGTAATACTGTATTGAAATTTTTAGTTCATTGGTTTGTTGTATTAAGTCTTCTGTAAATGTGTGATCAGAGAGGCACCACATAATTTGGAGTCTAACTTAGTTTTTCCATCCAGTTTTTTCTGTTTTTAAAGAGAAAGCCCCTGACTGGTTCTCTCTTGTCAGCTCTCTGTAGTCACTCATTTTCTGTCAATACTGAAATAAATGTGTCTTGTTCTTTTTCCTTCATTCTCTCATTCTCTATTGGCTCTTCCAAGCTGAAAGAGAAAAGATGTTTATAAGAAAATTCTTCAAGTTATCCTTAGTCATATAAAAGTGGACTCTTTGTGAATAGTGATGTTTTGAATGTGTTACTGTCTTTTCAAAATAATTTGATGATTCTGTGCATGGAGAAAAATACAATTATAATTATGGTCTGTAAATATTGTTTTTTTTTAATGGAAGGACTATTTTTCTTCAGTTACACTAGCTAGATAGTAGGTTAGAAAATAACTTACCTTTTCTAAAGGTTGCAAAAAGTGTTTACTACTTACATTTTCCCTGTAGTGGTGTTTTTAAAAAATTAAACAAAAAGAGCCCTCAGAGCAGTGAAGGGAGAAATAACACACAATATTAACTAATGTACTCTAAATTCTATTTTATTATAGGCTAGTCAACTTCTTGGAAGGAAAAACTGAGAGCTTGCACAGAGGTATTCATCATTATACTGGTGTAAGTAAATTATTTAATTTACAAGTATATTGTTTCTGGATTAAGGTACCAGTGCAATGTCATCACTTGGTTTTTAAATTCTGTCAGCTGATGGCTATTGTATTTTTTGTGTGAATAGACTCACATTCTAAAACTTACTTACTATGAGATTCAGATATGTTTGTTTTCTCTGGTGTTTTGTAGCTTGTTCTTTTTTAACTTAAAAAAACTGACACTTGTGTCATTAGAGAATGTGGTTGGCAGTGTTAAGGTAAAGATGGTCTTGCAGGCTTGTGTGACAGATGAAATCTCACTTGTTAACTCTTTTAACAATATGGTCAAATGATTAAAATGGTCAGTGAACTTTATTTATTTTCTAGCTATTAAAGCTTCAGGAGAGAGTACTTGAAAATGTTGTAATAAGTCTGCTTGGAGATGAAGATCCAAGAGTGAGACACGTGGCTGCAGCTTCATTAATGAGGTATATGTGACATTTTTATTTATAGGAAAAGAAAAAGTAGTTTAGAAAGATATTTGATATGTACCTATAACTAAAATTATATATATATATTTTTTCCCCTCAAAAGAACAAATGCATCTTTATGGTGACTGGAACATGCATCCTTCTGGCTCATTAGGCAATTGTACCTTTTTTCTTTACTAGTTTTTTCATACTATTACTTGCTGTCCATTCCCAATAAGAAATAAAGGACAAAAAAAATCTTTTAAAGTTCTGACATTTAAAAGTATTTGTATTGCCAGAGCAGCTCAGCAGAGGAGTCATAAACTGTTGCATTATAGAGCTTGTTGTTTTATTAAGGGACTTGATGCTGAAATTGAGTTATTTTATTAACTGAGTGGTAACAAGTTAGGTTTTTTTTCTATCTTCGTGCTGACTTAGTGACAGAAGGTGTGTTAAGATTGGAAAAGACTTAACCTGCCCAAGAAAGCTACTACAAGCTTGCAGAAACCCCTTTAAAGATCCAGTATGGACATTCATTGGAAGTATTTTCACTGAGATTACAAAAATGTGTACAATAGCTTTTTACTTTTACATAAGTTGAAAATATTATTGTTCAAGAAGACTGAATTTGATTTTATGTTTAGGTTTTGCTACATAGAAATAAGATGTTAAAAATTATTATTTTCAGGTAAAAATTAGTTCTCAGTTGATACAGATATTCATGGGGAAAATATCTGGGGAGATCAGAGAATAGCAAGGGAGAAGTAATCTATGTAAGTGTTTGTTGTAGTATGTATGGGGAGGTATCTCCAGAAAAGACATTTTTTAAAAATTACTGTGTGTCTGGAGCAGTTACTTTGTCCTGACTTGAGCTTCTTGATTGTAATGAAGAGCAGTTATATAAAGATGAGTTCAGCTTAATGAATTTTGGTAGCAACTTCTATTTACAATTTGATATGTGTAATTAGCGTATGTAGCTTGCTGAACTGTATATTAAATGTACTTTAAACTGGGTACTAAATAGAATCTGAATAATAATTTTTCTTTTTTATGTTTAATTTTCTTTCAGGCTTGTTCCAAAGCTGTTTTATAACTGTGATCAAGGACAGGCTGACCCAGTTGTGGCAGTAGCACGAGACCAAAGCAGTGTCTACCTGAAACTCCTCATGCATGAAACGCAGCCCCCATCTCACTTTGCAGTGAGCACTATCACCAGGTGTGTTACCTGTCTGGCTTTGCTTCAAAAGGAATGGAGACTTAAATTTCACTTTGTAATATCTAGGATTGTAGTTAAATCCTGCAAATCCGTGTGTGTATGAATTCCTTTTCTAGTCTGTAGGAGCAGCTGTAGTATGTTTAAGCTCCACAGAAACGGACTCATGTTCAAAGAATACACTGTGAGTAACTGCTGATTGCTCACATCCTGAGAGTCCTTATTTTGAGACAGTTTCTTCCCTCCATCCTGATGGCACCCTACTTGTCCATTAAATTGTAAAAGCAAGTGCAGCTTTTCAAGCTAATTGTATGTATGTTAGTGTTTTTCAGGTGTGTTGATCTGGATTTATAACTCTCCACATCCTACTTAATTATTGTGGTTGAGGAAGGATGTACTCCCTTTATAATTTAAAAATAAATTCTAGTTTTGCTAGTGTGATCTTGTATTTTTGCTGCCAATTGTACTTTTTCTGTCTTAGAGACAGTATGAGTTGTATGTATTTATAGGGGTTGTTGGCTTCTATCAGTTTGTCATACAAGTTTTTAGTTATATATCTTTTGGTATGTGATCTTGATCATGTTACTTAAGATATATACTATTGTGTGGAAGCAATAGAACTTTGTGGATCTCCTGTTATTCTGGATAGAAAATAGACCTTTTTCTGCAGTAGTCAGCCAAAGTTTGTGAACATGCAAAAATGTTTAATGGATTTGAGCAACAGCAAAGACCAATGTTAAATTGGTGGTAATTTCTCAAGTACCCAGTTAGATATTGACAGTTGATCTACTATTTCTAACAGGTTTTATTTATAAATTAAATAGCGTACTAATACTAATACTAATACAACCCCAAAAATACTACAGTATAAGATGGTATTTAGACTATTCTCTGGTTTTATATGTCACAAGCAGTGTGTGAAATACATAATAGTAACTTATGCTTAAATATTTAAATATTTAAGTAATAAAATTAATAATTTCTGATTGGAATGGGGGTTTTTAAGTACATGTTTTAGTGGATATAAATGGTTTTGTTTCAGAACATACAGAGGTTACAACATGCTGCAAAGTCCAACAGATGTCACTATGGAAAACAACCTTTCAAGGGTTATTGCAGCAATTTCCCATGCATTGACAATATCCACTACAAGAGCACTTACAGTGAGTTTTCTTATGTATGAGTTTTTGTACATAGGAGTTTCTTTGAGCTTTCTTGCTCTGGTGGCTGACTTCTTCCTGTTTTGCATGCTTGCTTTATTTTTTATGATTTCCTGACTATATTTGTGTCTGCAGCTTTTGTACAGCGACAATGGCAGTAGTAATAGATTTAATTCTCACTCTTAAGATACTAACTCTTGTATGTATTGCTAACTCTTCCCATGGTAAAACTAATTCAATTCTTGGTGTTCACTCTTCAGTTTGGCTGCTGTGAAGCTTTGTGTCTTCTCTCCACAACGTTTCCAGTCTGCACCTGGAGTGTGGGATGGCACTGTGGGTATGTTCCCTCTTGTTTGTTGAGCTTCTAAAAGTTACATTTGTGAAAAAGAAGTGGACTTACTTAGGCATTGGAAATCCTGGTTTAGGTATATGCTGTTAAGCTTATCTTAGCAGTTCTTTAAGAACTTCATACAGAATACAGAAGTCTACAACTTCAGGTTGTCAGGGTATTAAGTGCCAGTTTTTGTCATCCCTGGAACCCCAGTGTCTCTCATAGGGATTGGCTGCAGCTGGTCTTATAGAAAGATAGATATAGTCAGCATCTATGAAATATGATATAGGAGAAAATGTTCCATGCTTTTGAAAGGATGTTTATCTTTGGGATGTTGTATTCTGTGGTATCTCTTTAAATTTTTCATCTTGACTTCATGTCTGTGTTGAAAAATGGTGAGTCAAGGAAGATGGTTCATCTTGGCTTCTAATACAGAGTCAGATGCATTTAAGCTGTTCTCATTTGGCACACTGAGTGGGAACAGCAAATTGGGTGTCTATGATACTTAAGTGTTAATATAGGTAATATATGATAATCCCAAATTACTTATATTCTGAAGAGTTTCTTCAGGATGAAAATGTACAGGTGACAGCCTAAAAGCTTTGATTTTGCCTCTGATTATTAGTGCTGTGCTATGTGAGGAGTAAACTACTGGAGATGTGCACCTGTGGAGTTGTTTGATTTTTAAATAGATTGAACATAATTTGTGTTGATTTTCTTTGTTGCTGTCATTGTGTCTCTTACTCTATTAGATTGGGAAATTTTGTCTTATTCTAAAACCAAAGCCCAGACCCAGAAAAACAAGTGTCCCTCAGATGCTTTTCTTGTCAGCGGACCCTTGCTTCCCTGGCTGGCCCTAATTGTGGTGTGCTCTGTATATGTAGTATAAAATGTGTGGTTCAGTGATAATAAATGAAGTAGTTCAGGATGTGAGTAGTACTTAGCTGGAAAATAATTTATCTTCTCTTCTATCTAGCTTAAAAATGCTTTTTTAAAGATGTGTCCAATATTTATAAGTAATCCAGTGACATAGCCTTTGCCCTTTCCTCTGATTCCTTCTTCACAAATTTTTGGCCAGTGTTTATACTAATTTGGATTGTAGTTTTATTTTTGTGGAATGATATGGACTTTTATTGTTCTGGATGATAAGAATATAATAACATGGATAGTAAAATGAGAATTTTGCAAAAATTCCTTCCTATCTTAAATATTGTTGTTCTTATGATTAAGAAGTTACTGGAACTGCTGCATTCCAACGCTGCAGAACTTAACATGGATTAAGTAATGGATTTCTGACTGTATGTGAAGTAAATAACAGTTGCTAAGAAAATACAAGAACCAAAGAAAGGCAATATAATAAACCTCGGGAGCTTTATCAAAATAATAGCTATGCTTAGTGTCAATTTAATTTTCTGAAACTCTTGTTGTGTTAGACCAGAGTAACTATACTAGATTTTAATTATTTCGAATTTAAAAATATTTTGAAAGATTTCCAGATTCACTTTAATTAGAGGTTACATAAGGTTTTTTCCTGAAAGAAACTAAGTATTTAGTTCTTAACAGCTTTGAAGTGATGTGTGTAATTCAAAGTATTGTACCAAACATCTTCTGGTGATCTCTGCCTGCTTTTTCTTAAATTTAACTTCCATGGGAAAATCTGGTCTTACAATTATTGTCAAATAAAATACAGAATGCAGCAGAAAATTACCATCTTGGATAGTGTTCACTCAAAAAATAGAGGATTTGATGGAATGCAATTATTTAATTAATTTCTTTAAAGCAATGTTTTGTTATATTGCAATACTACAGCTAATGTCTCCCATCCCTACCTTGCATGTGTGCAAGGACATTACAGTTCAGGACTGTAGTGGTTAGCAAATAAATACAGAATTCTTCAGTTTATCACTAGATGTCACTATAGCCTTGATATTTGCTGTTAAAAAGAAGGCAATGGCTCTTAAAGAAATCAGAATATTGTCAGGTCTGTGCTGCAAATTGCTTTTTCAAGTTGTATTTAAATCTTGAGTGTATTTCTGTAGCACAGTTTTCATTTCATTAGATTAGCCATCTACTTGACTGTTTTCTCAAGACTTGAAATGGGCCAAAAGGGTGAAAAAGTCATGACATTCCAAAATTAAACTTCCAGTGTTTCCCAGCCAAGTTCTTCAGATGAAGCTCAGAAGGGCTGCACCATTGGTATGGCTGGCTTGGTCCTGTCTCTCCTTTCATCAGCATGGTTCCCACTGGACCTCTCAGCACATCAGGATGCTTTGATTTTGACTGGAAACTTGCTTGCAGGTAAGGCAGGACAAGAAAAGTAGGATTGTCCTAATATTTACCATTAGGATTAGAAGGGCCATATCTGACTCTATTCTGATTGTATGCCATGAGAAGCTTGCAAGATTAAGCAGAAGAAATAAAGAAGGAACTTGCACTCAGGGGATTTGGAAAGAAGCTACCTCTTGGTAGCTAAGTTGAAAGTTTCTTCCAGTTGCCAAAGGCCATGCTTAGTACAGGCTGGGTAGAAAGAACTCAAATTTCATTGTTTTTGTTTGTGCAGCTACTCCTGGCTTTGAAATTCTCATTGAATTTCTGCTCATATAGAGACAAAAGTCATTTCTGCCTTCAAAATTTTCTGGTGCTTAATTCCAAATTTTGTCTTCTATTTCCTGAAATTGCAGCAAGTGCTCCCAAGTGCTTAAAAAATCCCTGGAGTGCTGAAGAAGATGCAAACCAAGGTGCTGCAAAGCAGGAGGAACCCTGGCCGGCTCTGGCAGACCGAGCTCTTGTCACTTTGGTAGAACAGCTCTTTTCTCATCTGCTGAAGGTCATAAATATTTGTGCACATGTGATGGATGATGTTGCTCCTGGTCCAGCAGTAAAGGTATATATTAAAAATAAAACTAAGTAATGATAGCACTTAAATACTGTTGTGCTATAGACCTCTTCATGTTTTAGACTTGATACAGGTTAGTATCTAATTCCTTGATAATGACTCCACTGTGTGTAGTAAAACATGTACCATGAAAAAAAAGCATATTTTTCTTCACCTAACAGGTTTTTCTTTAGTTCTGCAGTGTTTAAAATATTACCCTAAATTTTGAGTCTTTTATTCCTGCTGACTTCACTTGAAACATTAATTCATTGGGGAGTATATGAGTACATCGAGTATTGGATTGCAAACTCTGGGAAATGTGTTGACTTCTGGGTTGGTTGGCTGGTTGTAATGCACTGAGCTCCTTTTGGGACTAAAAATAACTCTTTTATCTGCTGAATATCCTGTAAAATATTTTGACTTCTGAAACAGCTTATATGAGGTACTCCAGGTTTGGGGGTTTTTAAGGTTTTTTTGAGGCATATACATGCAGAGATTGATTTAGAAACTGTAAGACAGTATTGTTAAGATCAGTAATTTGTTCATATTTTAAAAATGTTGGAATATAATTTTGACACTCCTTTATCTGGAATCAAAAGGAATTGTAGTCATTGAGCTCTAATTTCCTCTTGCTGGCTTATGCTGAAGATGAAAAT
>VWYI01022050.1:6655-19265 GCA_013399455.1 Anthoscopus minutus
AGGGGATGAGGTGATGGAGGCAGGGAGGGAGGAGGAAGGAAAGGCCTTTCGTTTAAAAGAGGTAACTTCTTGTGTGCTCCAGTGCTCTGAAAAATGACACAACGGTAATGCCCTGACAGGAATGCCTTTGGACATTTCCATCACTTCGCAGAAAGCATGATGTTATTATTTCAGATGTTCTTTGTGATTAAAATGTAGGAAGAGTACTTGCTATTTATGCCCGTGAGTTGTAATTTCTCTGTTGGGGATCCAGTGTTTCTCGTCTTGCCCAGCTTCTCCTGGTGGGAGGATGTGTGATACTATCTGGTAATGCATGTGAATCAAGGAGGCATGTGTGACAGGTTTTAGGTGCTAACTCTTCATATTTGTCTCTGGTGATCTTCAAAGCCCACCAGGATGTATTCTTGTGTAACCTGCTCTAGGTGACCCTGCTTTGGCAGAAGGGTTGGATTAGATGATCTGCAGATATCCCTTCCAGTATCAACAATTCAGTGATTCTGTCTGTTAGGAGACAACTGACATGGGAAGTTGACTCAATCAATGGCAGGTCACTCATGACTTCAGCTCTTGGATTTGAGTGGGAATATGTAATTTATTTTCAGCTTCTGTGAGGTCTCTGAAACCTGCTATACTGGGGTGGAGTTCTGCTGGGATTTTCTGGGAAGTTTTTGTTATTGTTGCTGTTTGTTTTTTTTTTCCTTGGGATCTTTCTTAGGAAAGAGAGATATGGAGGTCCAGGGCTCTGAAGCTATCATGGTTCTCTCATGAGGCAGGAAAAAGTAGCCAACAAGCCTTATGCAGCTTGTCTTTCTTGTATTCCATGCTGCAATTTGACCCTACAATAAAATAATGATTGGTGTTGGCTGGACACTGGATTACACCCAACCCATCAATTTATGCCAAATACCTTGTCTGCCATGTGAAGAATCTGATCAGTCTGGCAATTATTTGCATAACTCCTGTGGATCTCTGTCTGGGATTTCAGAAAGCCTCTCAGTAGCAACTTGTAAAACTTCTTCTGATGTCTGTGTGAACTCCCAAGAAACACTACTGTTTGGTTTGTATGTCTTTGGATATTAGGCATGAAAATGCTTTGCTGCTCTTGTTTTCCACTCTGTAGAGTTCTACACACTTTTTAATATCACAAGTGATTTGGTGACTCAAATATAACAATACTTATTTTCATTATTTAACATTACTTATTTTCATTTATTAGTGGTTTATGTGTTTTGCTGTATCACTGAAAAAGGTGATGTAGCACAGTAAGTATATTACTCATCAGTAATATGTTCTAGGGGGATGTCTTCAGAGCAGTTGCTCAAACTGTAGGATTTTGAGTATTTCTGTTAAGTTGGTCCATGTGTGAGCAAGATTGCAGTGTCATAATTTTCAGTGATGGGTCCTGGTTATTGTGAGGTGTCCTTGTTTTTCTTTGAGACTGGAAGAGATGTCCTTTTCCTACTTAAGCTACTGCAGCTAAGTGTCCTTCTCTTCCCATGAAACTGTAGGAGAAACTGTCCCTAGGAAGGGAGCTTTTTGAGGGAGATATGGAGGGACATCCAGCCCTGGATTGCATTGGCTCATTGAAGGTAGTTTTCTAACCTCAGCTGCAGTTCCACAGCAGTGGAAATTGGTCTTGTTGCTGCTGACAGAGTGAGGGTCTTGCTGCTTGTCCGTCTGTCAGCTGAGTTGTTCCTACAGGCACTCTTCCATCCATCTAATGATTTTTTTCTTCTGATAATTTAATACGTTAATGGATGATTTGATTGACTAACACAGTTAACATCCAAACTAGCACGTTTGCATGTGCTAGTTTTCTGCACAGTTAGTGTGTTCTGATAGTTTACAGAGGGATCTGTGACCCCTGCAGTATCAGTGTGTAGGAAATATACATAGTCATAGTCAGGATGACATGGATGTCTTTACATGTGGTCTTCTGGATCTGCTCTTCCCAGGGCTGTGTCCTAGGAAGAATAAGGGCTGTGTATCATATCAGCTGCTATTGGCTGAGAAAGCACCATTAAAACTGCTTAGGAAACTTCAGGAGAGAGGAATGTGTTCATATGGGCTTTTCTTTTTACATATAGTTACTTAAAATTAAATATTGTTTTAAGAGATAGATACAGTAATTCTTTAAGTTTTTCTTACATACCTGTTTATTTGCTGAATCCAGAGAGGAATAGTTTTACTTTGTTGGTGGGGTCAATGAAAAAGTATGCGGCTTTATTCATCTATCTTCCAGTAATCTTAAACATTTCTTTTTTGAATACAGAGTTTTATTGGTTCCAGAGAAAACTGTTTTTCTTTAAGTTAAAGGGAAAGCTAAAAGAAATGCATTTTTTGGTGAAATGTGATTGTTACAAGTAAGACCAGAACATTCTGGAAAAAATAAGTCACATATTCTGTCTTTTTGACAAGTTCTAATTAGCTTGAAGTGAGAGATTTATTGTAGGACTGAATAGAAAATGAATGTTGTACAAAAGAAAGTCATTGTTAGAAGTCATGGCCAAAAACACATGAAAACCAGTTTGGATAAACTGCTTCATTTTCAAGGACTGCTATTTCAGAGCTGCTTGCTGTTTTTCGCAGCGTAGACATCCTTATAACTGTTAACTACAGCTGCAGATAGTGTTTCCAGTTACAACTGGAATAACTAGTTGTGTTCATGTATCATAAGAGATACCAAGTGGTCACCTGGGTTTTTATAATAACTTCTGATACTGAAATTTACTGCTTGGTTTAATTTATGCAAATTGATTGAACTGTGACTTGGTAGTTGGTCTTGAAAATGGGAAAGAACTACTTTGTTTTAGGTTGCAAATTGCTAAGGATGGACTGCATTTCCACATTTGAAAAATGTGCCTTATCACATGGAAGCTTAGGGCAGTTAGTAGTAAACCAGAAGGTACCTGCCAGATTCACATTAATGATCCTGTCCAGAAGATGTCCCTTGCTGAGGTCTAAAGATAGGCATTTTTCTGTTGATGAATTCTCTTTATACAAATAATAATAGCCTACTGTTTTATGTGTGAACTTATGCCTGTATCTACACTGCCTGTGCATTATCCCATTAATGATTACAAAGACCTGTACAAGTACTTGTAGAAAGAATCTTTCACATATTTCTCCATAAATGGAATCTTTTGCTGAAACAAAATAAATCATTCTGCCTGCCACTATTTGGTAGGTTGATTACATTTTTTTCAATTTCAGTCCATTTCCTTCTCAGATTGTTCCTGTTCTCTCTGTCTTTGCATATCTGAAATACTACCTAGAAAAGCAGAAAAATTAATTATATATTTGCTAATTTTTAAAGTGGAATGGGAGGGAGAGGCAAATACAATTCTGACCTTGCTGTGTCAGAAATAATGTACAGGTATGAGAAGAAGTACTCCTGTGTATACCCTTCTTGTAATTAGGAGACTGACTTAAGATTTGACTGGAATTTCAGGGAAAGAAAAATGCTGAATTTTTAAGGATTAACCATCATATGGTGTATAAAAGAAAGATCATGACTTTATGCCCATGTTTTTCATAATACAAGAATAGGAGAGCTGTCAGTGTTCAAAAAGAAAACTTGAAATTGTTAAAAGAAGAAAGGACTAGGTACAATTATCACATGGAGCTTGTTACCAGAGAAGATTGAATCTAGAAGCATAGCAGAATTTTAAGAAGGATGGTAGGAGTATCTAGTTTTACAGTAAAAACTAAAAAAATACACCAGCAACTGTAAACGGTTTCTGTTCCTGAGTCTGTAATTTAAATAACTTCTTACTGATGTGAGGTAGGAAGAAATCTTGCCCATGGCTGTGATGTTTTTAATTGTCTACTCTTAAGAATATTCTTCATTTGTGTCTGGAGCAGCTGGAACTGGTCATGATAGAGGATAATCAATTCAGCCCACAAACCTACTGGGATCTCCTTTCTACTACAGACTTGCTGTAACATCTTGGTAACTGTTTTTACCTTCAGACACAAAAGATACTATATTTTAGCAACAGGACTATGCTTTGTTTCTTTAAAATCCAACTTCTGTGAACTCGTGTTTCTCAGAGTTGAGAGGTCGGTAGCATACTCTGTATTCTGAGTAATCCTGTATCTTCATGTACAACTCTCAGTAGCAAGAATGATTTTATAGCAGGAGAGAAGGTTTAATGATGCTATAAAGTTTCTGTTCAGGTTTGGGTAGTCACCCTATTTTACAAGCTCTTGAGGATAGATTTAAATGGTAATTTGTTTTTACTCTTTCCTTTGGTGACATACATCTATTTATTCCCTGTGATTAAGGTTTTTGTTACCACATTTAAGTCATTTGAATCAATTACCTAATCCCTATGTGAGCTGTATAGACACAATGTGTCTTTGTGCTTCCATAATAGCCAAAACGCACTCATGGTTTCAAGTCTGCTGCTGCTGGTCCAGTTAATGGGTCCAACATTTAGGCTTATCCGGTGTAGGTTCTCATTGTTACGTGCAAAGTTTCTGGGGATTGTTCCCTCAGAAAAATTGGCTAGGAGGATATGTTAAATTTTCTGTCTGTTTTTGAAGTTACTTTTTATTCATTTAGCTTTCATTAAGATATGAATTTTCATTGTAACCACAAATTTCAGATATTTAGGTATTTTGTGGAACTTTTGCTTTTTGGAAGATTAATAACAAGAGTTGAGTCCTATGCTTCAGAGAACCTTCTCATTTTTGTTCCATAAGTATATTTATTTACTGGCAGTAATGTCTTTACTGTGCTCTAATGTGCCTGACAAGTAGGATCACACGACTTGTATTGCTTTTGGTTTTGCTGTTGTTTTTCCCCCCGTAGTCATGTTATGGCGGAATCTGTTCTTTTTTTCTATTTAATAGGTAAAGTTATTGTTCTTTGCACCCATGCTCTGTGATGGCCTGTTGCCTGGGCCTGATGTTGCTTGTCTTCTTATGGCTTTGTGAATGGAAGGCTTTGCTGTGCTACTATGGCACCAGTCATTGCTTTTCCCCTTGTTGAGGTGGGACAAGACAATAAAACATGGGGAAGAAGTCACGCTTGTCTGAAGAGTAATCAGCACCAAAGAATCTCTTTCTGTTTCCTGTAGGAGATAAGCTAGCCTTTTGAGGTTTTTTTTCATACATCCACTTACTGTGTAACAAGGTAGAGAAATGAATATGAAATATTTACCAGGTGTGCTTTCTTCTTGGAGCACAATATCTGTAGCGTATTTATTATGTTGACTTGTGAAGTGTGCTACTATAGATTTTTGGTTTTTTGGGGTTTTTTTGGTTTAGGAGTAAGTAACAGAATGGAGTAAATTAACTTAACTTGCTTAGGTTCTTCTTTTGCAAACATTTACTGCTTATATCATAAAGTGGGATTTTTTTCCCCTACTTTTCTTCCTGTCTTATATTTTGTTAGGTTATGTTGTCTTCCACACCATATTGTATGACAGGATTTGGGATCAGGAGGAGAGTGCTGTGGTCAACCCATGGTGACTGCTAAAGTGTGTGTCCTATAATTGGAATACATTATATGTATTCCATAGAGGAAAATAATTCAGTTACTTTTGATATATTAAAGGTTTATGTTAACTTCAGAATAAAGTTTAATTTCTAATGTGATACAAGAAGTAAGATATGGAAGTTTGCAATAAGGACTACTAAGCAGTCTTTACATTGTCCAGTGGTGAGAATGTAAACAAAATGGTCAGGCATGATGGTGTTTGTGATTTAAAATTGAGTTTTTAAGAAGATGTTGGATTTTAATAGTCAATTTCTCATTATGCCTCTGTAGCATAGATAAAACTATTTAGAGGTATATATGCTTTCAGTGTGTATTTCCAGATGTAGAATAGAAGATTTTTGTGTAGCTGTGATACATTCTCTATCTCTTCATCTATTCCAAAAACACAAAAAAGCCTTCAGATACATGAATGGTTCTTTTTCATTGCTTGAAATCTTGTGTGTGTTTTCCAGATTTATGACTCATGTTTTTTCAGAAGTCTTTTTATGTTTTTGAAGATCCTTCTAACGACCTTTTAAAACATTTGCTTGTAGTTGTACATTCCAAACCTTTAGGTTTCATTGTGACTTCATATTTGGGATTTTATTTTAATAGTTCTCAGTAATGGACTGAATATAGATATAAGATCAGGTATTCCTAGCTATAGTGTTTGGAGCAATTTCTCTTGGGTTTGGGCGGCTGTTTCCCTACTTATGTAAGACTGTTAGACACTTTTCTTAATTAAGTTAGCTATAGTTTTGACTGCTAGGATGTTTAACTTCAGACTGCTTTTGTCTGCCTGCTGGATTGGGGTTAGCTTTTAGTTCATATTGTGTATGTATGGGCACATGTGCTGTTATCTTTTACTGCCCTAGTTCCTTTCCTAAAAACATTTTCAGTTTTATATTGCTTTTGGGTACAATTTCTTATATTTTTTATTTAAAGAATTAAACAGTCTGTATTTCCTGTTATGTTCCAAATACATATATATATAAATGGGTAATTGACATGATTTTCCTACACCTTTGACTTCTGTAAAGGGATCCTTTGAATTCTATATTAAGTGTTTAGCCATGAGACAGTGTTGTCTGTGTCTGATAACCTGGAAACACACTTCATTCATATCCCCAAAAGGTATTCTGATAAGGTCAATTCTGGCCTTAGAACATTCACATACCATTGATTTGCTAGTGAGGTCATCTGCCATTGTTAAATGCTTTCCTGACATGGAGCCCCCTGTGGAGGTAGAACAGAGGACTTAATGTTGGTCTCATGGGCCACACTTCTCCATGCCTGGTAATTGCTCCAGGGAAATGGTGCAGCCACAGGTAGTAGTTCTCAGGGAGGGGACTACAAAGGTAGCATTGCCATTTCCTCAATAAAAAGTGTTCTGCATAGCTAATTCTGCTGCATTTGAATTTGGTAATTGCTAAATATCTAAGACTAGGTTTTACATTTGTTAGACAAAAAGCAATAAAGCTGTGTGTAAAAATGCTTTAGATTTACTTTTTCTGGATAAGAGCGTGAATTTATCAGACTATGCTTATGTGGGTTTTTTTAATGTATGTAGTGCACTGAACCATTTACATGAACAGCACATGCCTAGAAGACTTAGGATAACTCTACTATTACCGTCTAAATTAAGTTGTTTCTTGTTGCTAGGAACCTAAGTTAATTTTAGAATTGCTTGAAAGGAGTAGGTAGTGGCTCTTAAAGACAAGCATGTAAAACTGTTTAACCAAAACTTTTAATGATGGCTTTAAAAAATGTGAGTTACCAATTAGATTTAATTTAAGTAAAAAAAAAAACAGGAACAACCAAAAACTTGATCAGTTTTTTCCTTGTTTTTTTTTTTTTTTAATTGGATCTTGTTTAACAGCACTGGATCTGATGCTCTATATTGACTTTTGAAAGGTGAATGAGGGATTTTGTTGCTTTAAAGCCTTGAATGTGGTAGTTGTTTTTTATTTTGCTTTATTCTAATAAATGTACTTTCAGACTAGCTTCGTTTTTATTTAATGGCAGTTCTTGTTCTATCAGGCAAAAAGCTGCTTTTGGGCTTCCCAGGCTTGTTAAGGGGGCAGTGCTGCATTTTCTGGCACCAATGTAGTACCATGTAAAACTAAGTGGCCTCTCCCAATCTGTAACAAAGTGATTTGTAGATAACAAATAGTCTTTCACTTTGTTTTCATTTGTAGGAGTATGTGGCAGTTCTTTTCACCTACCAGAATGTTACTTACTTTGCAGTAATCAGAAATCTCATTGAAACTTGAAAAGTTTTCTAAGTTGGATGTTCTCTTGGCTCTCATCAGGCACTCACAGATTTGCTTAATCCCACATATCAGAAGTGTGTTTTTAGTCTTTTCTGTTAATTACAGAATTGTATATTTAGGAATTTTCTTCAGCGGACAAGCACACACTGGATGTGTGAATGGAGGGGGATGGGCTTTGTTTAAAAGTTTCGTACTTGTGCCCTTGCAGAGTTTAGCTCTGGAAATTTTGTTGCACAGAGCTGCGAATTTTACTGTCACTGAAATGTATTACTCTTATTATATGACTAAACTACATATGGAGTTTGAGGAGTACTTCCAACTGATCTACAGAAGTGCTTGTGCAGTTGATCTGTATAAGTGTTTCAGCTATAGAGATGCAGGAATGCATAGTGATGTGCTAATGAGGATCTCTGGCTCTAGGAAGAGAGCTGTGGAAGTAAATTCAGCTTGAAA
This sequence comes from Anthoscopus minutus, assembly GCA_013399455.1. Classification (NCBI taxonomy): domain Eukaryota; kingdom Metazoa; phylum Chordata; class Aves; order Passeriformes; family Paridae; genus Anthoscopus; species Anthoscopus minutus. Next base: position 14,867 of record VWYI01022050.1, read on the forward strand.
AGCACATCAACATTTAGGTTTTTGAATGCTCAAAATTTCTAATTCTACTTTGGGTTATGTTGTCTTGTACTTATGTATTTTTGTGATTTGAACTTCAATATAAATGTTGGCATTTTAGTACAGAAGGAATTCAAGTGGTGATGAATAATGCCAATATTTTAATCATAACTAGATTATTTTTAAGTTATTATAGGCTTTCATCAAACACAGAAAAATGAAAATACTATTTAAAGTTTTCCTGTTGGTTTGAACTTTTAGAACCTTGTTAAGCTAAAATACAAATTTTAAACTTGCAAGAGAATGAAGTCTTCTCACTTTTCAAATGGTGCAACAGTTGGCAGTTCTGTAATGAATTAACTGATGGTACATGTTCATACTAAATATAATTTTGTGAAGTAAAGGGAAAAAAAGCAACAACAAAACTGTTTGATGGGATGGATCATGAGAAGAAAAGGGTGTAATTTGAAAATCTCTCTAGAAGGTGCTATTAAAATTTTTCTGTGTGATGCAAGAAGCAGCTGTGGTCAGCTTCAGAGAAAGTAGAGAAAATCATCAAGAGGTCTCTACCATTTATTCAAACAACAAACAAAATGAAAAAGGAGGAAAGAGAGGGAGAAGACTGGCCAAGTCACATCAGTCTTTTGCAGATAATATTGACCAAACTATTTTAATCCACCACAGTCTTAAATGCTGTTACTAGACAAAATTCAACAACCACTAAACTCAAATGCTGTTTAAAAGACTGTCTAGGTTTAATGCCAGAGAGCAAATAAGTACCATTGAGCTGTTTGCTCAGTCCACACACCTCCACCCCTGGTGGGATGGGGAGGGGAATTAGAAAAAAAAGTTAAAAACCTGTAGCTTGAAAAAAGAACAGTTTAATGATTGAAGAATAATAACAATAATAGTAGTAGTAGTGGTGGTAAAAACAGTAACATAATTGTAAGGAAAAGGGAGACAACAACAGAAGAGAGAGAAATAAGACACAAAAAAGGCAAGTTATGCACCGAACAGAGTCTCACCACCTGCCGACCAATATCCAGCCTGTTCCCATGCAGCAAATTGGACCCTCCAAACTGACTTGCTCCAGTTTATATACTGGTCATGATGTTCTAGGTATGTAGTGACAGTATCATAGAATGATTTGGGTTGAAAAGGACCCCAGAAATTATCCACTACCGCCACCTCATTCATCACCCTTGCTATGGGCCTTCCACTAGACCTGCTTGCTTAGAGCCTTATCTAGTCTGGCCTTGAAAGCTTCAAGGGATGGGGCATTCACAGCTTCTCTCAACAATCATTTCCAGTGTCTCACCACCCTGACAACAAAGAATTTTTTCTGAATATCTAGTCTAAACCTACTCTCTATGAGTTAAAGGCTGCTACACTAGCCCTATATGCTCTTGTAAAAATGTAAAATACCCCTTTAGCTAGTTCGAGTCAACTCTCCTGGTTATGCTTCTTCCCAGGCTCTTGTGCTCTTACACACCGGCAGAGCATGGATCACTAATATGTCCTTAATTTGGATTTAGTTAAGCACATAAGTGTGTTATCAATATTATTCTCTATGCCAAAAACACAGCAGTATACTGGCTTCTAGGAGGAAAGATAACTATCCCAGTCAGTGCTGTACCAGGACATACTTGAGCTGAATCCAAGTTTGCTTACATGTCAGAAATGTAATTAAATTTATATTGAGTGCAGAGGGCCTGAATCTGTAAAGATATAAGAAGAAGTATTCTGAGAATAACTTTGAGGAGCAGTTTTAGAAGTTTACAGAAGCTGTCTGCAAAATTACTCCAAAGGTCTCCAAAGAACTGCTGACGAAATGCACAAAAACATGTAAAATTCCGTTTTATAAAACTATATATCAAAAAATCCATAAGATACTAAACTATTCGTGCAACATGTTTGCAAGTTATGAACTTATGGGACAGGTAGAAATGTTGTAAAGGAACTGGATGGAAACCTTCATTTATGCATCATCAGTAAAAGAAAAATTTGCTAGAGGACAGTGAATATGATCCTGTGGTACATTGATGCCTTGTCCCTATTTGAATAAAGATTGCATGTCTGTTGCTTAATCCTTCTTATATTTGAGAACTGGAGGGGGTTGGTATGGCATATGGAAGGGACCAACAGGTGCTGGAAAACCCTGTAGGAATTTTGGAAATGGGTAAATTATTGGTGTTTCCTTTTGGGGGTTCTTTACACTTCAAAAGGGATACTGCTGTGTGAATATATGACAAAACTTTTACTTTAAGGTAAATGAAAGGTGAATGAAAACCTTTTCCTTCTCTTAAGACTTGGTGAAATTGGAAAAGGTTGGGTTTTTTTAAAAGCTTCTGAAGTATTTTTGCATTTTTGGGGGGGATTCTTCAGTCTCCTTACTACCTAACGATTCTTCCAGAAAGCTCTCCATTTCGATGTGAAGTACACTAGTGACTCAGATGGATGGTTCATCTAGCCCAGCAACTAGAGGCTCTTTAGGGGAAGCACATCAGCCTTTTCAAAGAGACATCAGTCTCTTTCCAAAGTCTTTGTCTTCCCTCACTATCCAGAGTTATATATAGGATATTAGAAGTACAACTTTGCCTAGTCCTAGCCCTTTATAGACCAGTTGTCTGTGAATTTATTGAATACCTTTGTGACCAGACTTACAGTGCCTGCTTCTTGCAGACATAAGATTGAGAAGTTCCCTGCTTTCTGCTTACAAAAGTACATTACTGTTTTCGTGTCTGTAACCTATGCCTTAAGTGACCACTTCCATCTTTAGTGTTGCAAAATTTGGTTAATAACAGTTTTCACTTCATTTTGTCCTTTATGGTTGTAAAATGTAACCAAGTCCACCTTCAGTGTTCTTAAAAGTGAGCAGTCTTTGTCTGCTTAAATTCTCATTCTCTTTGTTTTCTTAGTTGTCCTTCTCTTAATCTCCTCTAATTCCATTACATCTTTTTTGAGGTGTGCCATAGTACTTGAGATGTACATGTACCAAAGTTTTATTTATAGTTTGGAAAGGATACTTGCTTTAAAGTTTCAACAGTATTTTTTGTCATTGAAGATGCTCATTTAGGCAGTGATATTTTCAGAGAGCTGTGTCAACTGAAGGATCTCTAGAGCTGTAACTTCTAGTTCCAGATTCAGCATTATAAAGCTGTAATTGAGATTTGCTTTCTCAGATTCAGCATTATAAAGCTATAATTTAGATTTGTTTTCTCTGAATGTGTTATCTTTCCTTTAACATTTGTCTTGGATTGAAAGGTGTCTGCTAAAGAAAGTAGGAGACTCCCTTGCAATGGAAAATAGGACCCCCTTCCCTCCAACATATAACTTTTAAGTGAAGACCCTGTGCTGGTTCAGCATTAATTGACATTTGGTGAGAAGGGAAAAGTCATACATGTAAATTATTTTTCTGAGATAAGCTGGTAAGAGCTTCCTCTGTGTCTGGCCAAAACCAATTGCTGGCCAGTTCTGAGAATTGACAACCTATTGAACCATTAAGAAGCTGGGTCCACCTCTGTGAGATTCACATTTTAAAGACAGGCAAGCCCAGGAGATCTCTCTCTTGCTCCCAGCCTTGGAAAGGTCACTGGGCACCGGTCGGGCTGGGCCCGCCTGTGCGGCTGGGCCAGGCCCCAGCGGTGGCCAGGCAGGAGACAGGACGCCACGGGGCCTCAGCCGAGGCTGGGCAGGGCTGAGGCTGCAGCATCTTGTCCACACTGAGCCTTGCCCAATGCCAGCCCACACCAACCCCTTGCAATCTTGGCACAGGCCCTAGCATGGCCCGAAATCCATCACCATGACTGCTTCGGTCACTGCCCAGCAGAAACCATCATGGCCATCTGCAGGCCTGGGTGAAATACAAACTCTTCCACTGCACAGATGGAGCTTGCAAAACATCGACCTCTCCAGTGAGAGAAAAGGAAGTGAAGACATGCAGAGAAACAACATGAAGACACCAAGGTCAGTAAAGAAGGAGTCAAGTCTCAGATGGAAGGAGAATGAGGAGAGGCCTTAGTCTTGGGCTGAAGGTTCTTTTGGTAAGGCCAAGGAGATGGACTTTGATACACTAGAATATCTCCTTCAATTCATGAAAAGGCATGAGGGGATGGAGTCTTCAAACTGTAGATGGACATGAGCAGAGGCAACCATAATGAAGCAAAGCAGATGCTGAAGTAGCTGTGATCTCATGAGAAGCTGGAACAGAGAGATGAGAGTGATGAAGACCCTTTGCCCCCAGGGAAAGATGAAGATGATCTCAGAGATAGATGAAGAGAACCTTTGCTTTTGAGCGGCTCGTCCTTAAAATAATACTCCACAGGTTTATGGCATGTCCCATAAAGCAAACTGTGGGAAGGCTGCATGAGATGGGAGAGACTTTGTGATTGCAAATGTCCCA